>NIVC01003313.1:0-104495 GCA_002269645.1 Macrostomum lignano
AGATTATATGTGCTTGACTACTATGGTAAGTAGAATATGACATAAATATGATCAGAGAGTGACCAGGCGCGTAATGCAAGTATGATGGTGCGAATATTAGCGCCGGCCGGCCCCCAAGCCAATGAAGGCAATTCCAAGATTGGAGAAAGAAAGGGAGGCGGTGTGAAGGAAATGAAGTGATGTGATTCGGTATTTACAGGGCTACATTATTCTTCTCCTAAAACAGTGCAAGGTAGCCGTGCTAACCAAAAAATAATGTAGCACTATACGGCGTCCAAGGTCCAAAAAATTATAATTACAACATTTAGCCAAATAATTAATTTCGCTTTTGTCAAAAACAAAACTCCGGGAACTGCTTTCACTGGTTCTTAATCTGCACATGATGAAGCGTCGGCACATTCACCCTGCAGTGGAAACCTTTCTGTACTGTAGAAATGAAGAGACCGATGGTCCGCCAAACTATTTTGGAGCTGAGGCTCAAGCGAGACGCTAACAAAACGAAAAACGTAAACAGTACACAGAGCTCGCAAGCCCTCTCGATGCTATATTTATTTGCAAGTCAGCCAGAATATCAGTCAGCGGTGGGGGGTGGGTGAAATGGGCCTGGGCTAGACCCGCGTACAAAGCGAAATGAATAAAGCAGTACATTAAATCATGCAATGGAAAGAAAATCAATAAGTTAATAATCTACCTCCCAAACATACCCCCCACCTTGGCATAACAATGACAAAAAACTATTCGAAGGATGATGGGATGAAATAAAAAACGAATATTAGAAAAGTATTCGAAAATTATGCATGATGCAAAATCAAATGCAAAAGCAAACAAGCAAACGTGGCATGAACATTGATGGCGACATTGTGAATGGTAGAAATTAGAGCAAAATATGAAGATAAATACGCAGATCGTAGATGACAATCGAAAATTTTGCAAAAGTACGTCAGCTATCAAGAAAAATTCAAAATTGAACACGAACGCAGACTTCCGCCACCAAACGCAACTGAAACAAAAACTGAAACAATAATTGTAAGCATTGGACTATCAAAAGGTCGTAACTGGTGCAAAACTATGGAAAAACTATGCAAAACTACTTCTAAGCGCAGAAAATCAAGAAATATTAAGTAGAGCTCAAAGAATGCAAACATCGCTCGTAAAAAACTCAAAAAGCGCAAAAGACAAACCTTGCCAACAAATTCAATAGACCGTAACGTCCATCCAGCAAAAAATTACGTAAGAAAATATATAAATAATAAATAATGAATGTTATTCGCATTGCAAACTGAATACAAAAATTGGGTTATGACTGCAACACAGGGTGAATCCTATTAGCAGGAAAGAGAAAAAAGACAATACGAACAATTCAAAAAACAGGAAAATTGAAAAACTCATCAGAAGAATTGCAAAACCTGACAAAGTCAAATTCTCTAGCAAAGGTTCGCAAACTAACCTGCAGATATTGGACACAATTTTGTTATTGGTCTCATCATTGTGCGATCACCGACTCTGATTGAGGCGACTCTCACGTGACCGTCCGAACCGCGCATGACCTCCAGCACGCGAGCCAGCGGCCAGTGACCCCGAGGCGAGTCGGGGGCTCACCAGCAGCGCCACTTGCTCCGCGGTGCAAGTCCCGGCAGCCACTCGCGCAACCACCGGCGCCAGATCTGCGACACCAGCTGCTGAACGTGACGCCATCTTCTTGAAGGACTGCGGGCGATGGCAGCGTCGACCTCCGGTGCAAACTTCCCGCCGACTTGCCCGATGAGGAAGTGATTCGGCGTCAGCGGCACATCATCACTCGGATGCGCCGTCTGGTACGTCAACGGCCTTGAATTCAGAAGTGCCTCCGCTCCAGCAAACGCGCTTAGCAGCTCCTCATCCGTGACGTCCGCCTCCTTCAGAACTGCCCAGATTGCCTTCTTCGCTGCTTTGATCATGATTTCGTGCACCCCACCGAAGTGCGGCGCAGCGGGCGGGTTGAAATGCCATCGCAACTGCTGAGAAGCCGTTCGCTGTTGAAGCTTCTGGGTATCCAAGACGTCGACTAGTTCTCGAAGCTCGCGCGCCGCACCGACGAAGTTCGTGCCGTTTTCCGAGAACAGCTCGATCGGTTGGCCTCGTCGACTGATCATCCGCTGTAGAGTCCGTAGGAAGGAATCGGTATCCATGCCGAATGCCACTTCCAGATGTACAGCTCGCGTTGCCAAGCAGGTGAACAATGCCAGGTACCTTTTCTGCCGAGCCTTGCCACGGCCCTGCTTGGTGATGAATGGACCGGCAAAGTCGACAGCGACCCGAGCGAAGGCACGAAGCGGCTCCTTGAATCGGCAAGCGGGAAAGGGGGGCCATAATCTGGCTGGCTGGTCTGGCTTTCCGTCGGCGACATTCGGCGCACTTTGCTTCCCAAGACTTGATGGCTTCTCTGGCCGAGATGATCCAAAATCGGTTTGACAGTGCCACCAGAGTTTGGTTTGTGCCTAGATGTTGGACACTTTCGTGGTGATGCTTCACGATGAGCTCCGTCACGCGGTGTGATCTTGGCAGAATGATGGGAAATCGAGCGCTAAACGGTATCACATCGGATAAATTTAGTCTCCCATCAGCGCGAAGCAGGTCGTTGACGTCGAGCTTCGGGTTCAAGTTAGAAATCACACTGCGTCCCGGCAACTGCTTTCCTGCTCGCAGACAAGCGATCTCTTCCGCAAACGTTTCTTTCTGGGCTCTCTGGATGATCTTCGATTCAGCTGCTTCAATCTCTGCTGGTGATAGCTCGCCAGTATCTCGGTGTTCTTTCATCAAACGGCAGTTGTTAGCGAACCTGGCCACCCAAGCGTGAACACGGACAGCTCTGATCCAGCTGGAGAAGCGCTCTGGCTCCAGTCGATGATTGCGCTCTAGCACATCGGTGACATACGTTCTCTGGCTCTCACCGGCCGGCGACTGATCCTCGCATCTGCGTCTCTCTTCCACCTGCTCAGGAACCTGCACTTTGTTACTTTGTTCTTTGGCCAATTCTCTGCCTCTTCTAAGAGAAACTGAGGTCCATGCCACCACAACTGGCTAGCCGCCACTGCCTTGATCGATAGTCCTCGAGAGAGCAGATCTGCCGGATTCTTTTCCGTCGAAACATATCTCCACTGGTTCGGCTCCGTTGAAGCTTGGATCTCGCCCACTCGAGAGGAGACAAACGGCTTGAACATTTTTCCTCGGCCACGAATCCAGTACAACACGTTTAAGCTGTCAGACCAAAAAACTGCGTCACGAAGCGGCACTTGCAATGACTGCGCTACTTTGCTTGCGAGTTGGACTCCCAGAACTGCTGCCATCAGCTCCAACCTCGGTGTACTCATGGTTGTGATTGGAGCTACTCGAGTCTTCGAGATGATAAGTCGAACAGAACGTTCACTGTCAGTTGCCGTTTCACTTCTCCAGTAGCATACAGCTCCGTAAGCTTTCTCGGATGCGTCAACGAACACGTGCAGACTACCCGACAGGGAATTTTCTCCTTCAAGCGCCCTGGAAAGCCGAATCTCGCTTAAATGCTTCAGGTCAATACACCAGGCGCTCACTCTCGCACTAAGTTCTGCATTCAGCGGTTCATCCCAATCAATACCTGTCTGCCAAAGCTCCTGCATCAGAATCTTCGCCTGCACGACAAATGGAGAGATCAGTCCAAGTGGATCAAAGACGCTCGCTATCTTCTTCAGCAGACCTCTTTTTGTGGTCACCTGACGCGACTCGTTTTCATCTTTAAAGGTAAATTCGTCCTGCTCACTCTGCCACGTGACACCCAGTGTCTTGGTGCTTGGTAGTTCTTTGCTGTCCAAGGTAACTTCTGCTGCACGGTCTTCAGGCGGGATTCTATCGAGCACAGCTCTCGAGTTCGAGACCCACTTGCGCGCGTGCATGCCGGCGCGCCTCCAGAGCTCACTGAGTTGATCGTACAGCCTGCAGGCGGCTGCCTCGGTGGGCGCAGAGTCCAGGCTGTCATCCATATAGGTAGAGTGCAGTACTGTCTCGGCCGCCTTTGGAAGCTCACCTTTTAACTTTTCAGCATGGCAGCGGGTAACGAACTGTGCCAAGAAAGGAGAGCTGGTGACGCCGAACACCACTCTGTTGAACTCGTAGACATCCGGTTGCTTTGAAGGATCGGCGTCCCGCCAAAGGAAACTGTGCAGCGGCCTGTCCTTCGGATCCATCTCGATCTAGAGATACATTTCCGCTACATCGCATGCGATCGCAATCGGGTGTCGGCGGAACCGAAGCAGCACGTCAACCAAATCCCTCTGCAGTTTGGGGCCCTGGAGGATCTTCTCGTTCAATCTGGCAGCCGATGCATCAAAGACTATCCGCACTTTTGTTGTAGCCTTGTCTGGCCGCAGCACTGGGAAGTGCGGCAGGAAACAGCGGTCTTCAGTCTCAGCTTGCGACACTTTTCGGATATAACCTTGCTGTTCATACTTTTCAAGGATCTCCTGATACTGCTTGCAGACGTGCACATCCTTAATCAGCCGCAGTTCGGTGTTCTTTAGTCGCTTCAAGGCCATTGAGAAAGTGCCTGCTGGAGCCAGCCGATCCTTTTTCCATGGAATCCCGATCTGGTAACGGCCCTTCATGTACTTCAGCGACGACTTGGCTTGCTGGACGGCTCTCTCTTCATCGGCGGTCAGCGGACTTCGATTGGCACCTTCTGAGACGTTCTCGATCTCCCAAAACTGCCGCAGGATCTTAGCCACCTGACCAGATTCGGAATCGCAGCTGAAGAAAGTGGCAGCGAAATGGGCGTTCTGCATTTCAGAATTGTCCTGCTCTGTGCGACCGATGCACGTCCAACCCAGGGGAGTCAGGCGCGCCTTTGGCTCCAGCGGCTGTCCGACGATTTCCTTGAGGGACACGTGAAGATCCGGGTGATCAGCACCAATCAGCAAGTCCACTACTGCAGGCTCACACAGCTTCGGAAACGGCACATTTCTCAGATGAGGCCTCTGCTGCGCTTCTTCGTGCCAGTCGACGCCTTTGAGGGACCCGGTCACGTGATCAGCGGTGAAGGCGACGATCATTAAGCTGGTCTGACCATCCAGACTTTCCAAGCTAAAGCAGACTGGGGCTGTCATGAAGATCTCTGTTTGGCCATTGATGACTCCGACTTTCACCTTTTCGAGCGCTCCATGCACTCCAAGCGCCTCTGCTATCCCGATGTTGATGTAGCTCTTGGTACTGGCATCGTCGAGCAAGGCGTTCACCTTCAGCTTCCGGGACCCGTTCCGTAGGACTACAGGCACCGTTCGTAACGAGATTGCCATTTCACCAGCTGACAGAAGCGTCACCGGTCCAGTCTTTCCTGAACTGGAAGCGGATTTAGCGTCCTTGGATGCAGTCTGCTTCGCTTCACCAGACTTGGCCAACACTTTTTCTGCATGAAGCAGGCGATGATGGAACTTTGTGCAGCTGTTGATGCCGCACCGACGACCGTGCCGAGATTGGCTGCCAAGATGTCCTTGGCCCAAGCACCGGAAACAACACTTCGAGCTCTGCGCCGCGTCCCAGCGTTTTTCCACCGGAAGCTCCTTGAACTCACTGCAGGACCACAGCTCGTGATCACCTTGACAAACAATGCAAATCTTTCGCTGTACCTTCTTGTCACTGTCCGTAGTAACGAAAGTCTTTGGTCGCTGCTCTCGCTTTTGACGCTCCTGCTGCACGGTGGCAACGCCCTGCACAATCTCTGACGCTTCAGTCTGAAACTCTGCTTCTTGCAGCACCCAAATTCTCAGATTTCTAACACTCTGCGGCTTCCGCTGCTTAAAGATCCACCTCCGGAAGCTGGTAACCATCTGCTCAGACAACTTTTTCTGCAGCCTCACATACAACATCCCGTCTTGAAGCTCTGCCTCTTTACCCGCACCCTCAAGGTTAACGACAGCCACATCCAGTAGATTAGCAAAGCTTTTGAGATCCTTGGCGTTTCCATTTCGCACGATCGGGAAGCTGTCCAGCTCTTCCAAGTGCAGAGCAAGTTGCCTACGCTGTCCACCAAATTCTCTCTCTAGTCTCTCTTTTGCAGCCTCATATGCAGCAGCGGAGTGTCCTAGATGTTCTATAACCTTCAAAGCTTCACCGCTGAGGTACTGCCTAAGCTGCAGCAACTTGAATTCTGGTGTTGCAGGGGCGCTGTCGATGCACGCAACAAAGGCTGCCTTCCAGTTTTCATACTTCTGCTTTTCTCCACTAAACGTTGGGATTTCAACACGCTTCAGCATCTTCCACAAATCCTTTGAAAGCTCCTTCGCGTTGGATCCTTTGCTGGACGCAGCACTGCCAGAAAGTTTGTCTAACTCACCAGCTGCTTCTTCTTGGTCACCCGCAGCGTTCTCACCGCTTGAACTCGCGGCAGGAGGGGCTTCTTGGGCGCGCTGCAATCCCCGGTTTCTGGAACTTTCGACGCGCTGAATGGCAGCTTGGTAGTCACGCTCAGTCTCCTCCATCTCTTCTAGTAGGCGCTGTCGCCTCTCGTTGTCCTTGGCGTCGGCGTAGCTTTGATGCAGTTCTTCCTGGATGGCGCTGACCAGGTCCTGCAGGTCGGATAGAGCGTCGCAGGCAGCTTGCACTTCGTCATCAGAGGCGCGCGTCTTTAGCAGCCAAGACAGCTTGTTTTTGCAACGAGTGAACACTGATTTTTTCCGGGATTTCTCGAAGCGCAGCTTCTCTAAACGCAGCGCGCCGGCATCGTCTTGGGCTTCCTGCTGTTGTTCATTGGCGTCGTCACTGTCCATCTTGGTCCTTCGTTTCACAGTAGGATTCTATTGCTTGCCACGTCAGTGGTAAGTTAGGCTTGTCCAACCACGCTCTGCTACCAAAATGTACTGTAGAAATGAAGAGACCGATGGTCCGCCAAACTATTTTGGAGCTGAGGCTCAAGCGAGACGCTAACAAAACGAAAAACGTAAACAGTACACAGGGCTCGCAAGCCCTCTCGATGCTATATTTATTTGCAAGTCAGCCAGAATATCAGTCAGCGGTGGGGGGTGGGTGAAATGGGCCTGAACTAGACCCGCGTACATAGCGAACTGAATAAAGCAGTACATTAAATCATGCGATGGAAAGAAAATCAATAAGTTAATAATCTACCTCCCAAACAATTTCTAAACGTGTGCCGGCGCGTCTGGACAGACAGTACAAGATAAGAAAAGTCAGGTGAACGTCATTTACCGTGCGTTCACCTACCACAACTTTTGTTAGAATTTCACCCCTTCTATTTCATCCACTTATTTTTTTTCTAGGCCTGCTTTTAGCCTATCAGAACTCATCGCCTGACGATGCCACATGTGTGGCGAAACATGTCGCTAAGCTAAAATAGTCAAGATGATTCATAATCATTTTGTAAGATAACGCCTCAAATGATAACGTTGTTATTATTACGAGCGTATTAGGCGTAGCAACCTACCAAAGCTATTCAAATTACAGAAAGAAACAGAGCAGAAAATGGCACAAAATTGCGCAAATGTTCGGGTGCAGTACGCTCGTAAAAACAGAAAAAATATTATATGTGCTTGACTACTATGGTAAGTAGAATAAAACATAAATATGATCAGAGAGTGAGGCGCGTATGCAAGTATGATGGTGCGAATATTAGGGCCCTCCAAGCCAATGGAGGCAATTGCCAAGATTGGAGGAAGAAAGGGAGGCGGTGTGAATGAAATGAAGTGATGTGATTCGGTATTTACAGGGCTACATTATTCATCTCCTAAAACAGTGCAAGGTAGCCGTGCTAACCAAAAAATAATGTAGCACTATACGGCGTCCAAGGTCCAAAAAGTTTATAATTACAATATTTAGCCAAATAATTAATTTCGCTTTTGTCAAAAACAAAACTCCAGGAACTGCTTTCACTGGTTCTTATTCTGCACATGATGAAGCGTCGGCACATTCACCCTGCTGTGGAAACCTTTCTAAACGTGTGCCGCAGACAATTTGGCACGCAGGCACAATCGGCGTCTTCACTGCTAATACTGCAGTTGCAGTTGTTGTTCCCGGTGGTATTATTAGGCTTGCAATTCGAGCAGAGTCGAGACAGGGTGCGCCGCATTATCACCGATGGGCGATGCTTCTTGAAGGCTTTAAAGAACCGACTTCGAACCAGCTCTATCTGACTTGGCCAATAAAAGTTTAAAATGGTCTGACGAAATTCGAAATTCTTCTGCAGCAAGTCGATCTGTTGGGTCAGTAGAGCTACGCCAAAGTTTAACACAAAGACTGCTACTAGAAGAAACGTGCCCACTAGAGGCAGCAACGAGATGTAGTCGCTCACGCCAGGAAAGCTGGCGAGGCTGAATGCGCAGCGAAACGTACGGCCAATGTACTCCACGACGCAAGCCCACGAGTAAAACGAGCATTCGATGAAAGGTTGGCTAAAAATCATTGTAACGCAAACCATTGACACCGGGAGCATTACGATAATCGTTACCTTTATTGTTGCGCTCATGCAGAAGGCAAGCTTGAAAAACACCTGATGAAATGAACTCATTTCGCACATGAAGAAGTACAGCATGAGAAAAGAAAACAAGATGTTGCACACAATGATGGTCTGCAGACGAGTTGGATCCACAATCAGACGACCGTCGAGTTCAAAGTAGCTCGCAGGATCGTTAAAAAAGCTCTGCTCCAAGACAATTGACAAAATCTGTTGGAAAATGAATACAATAAAGAATAGTTCTGTTAACCTTACTCCTCTCATTGCCAGAGTATCTTTGCACAATTGCAGTCCAGTGTGACGCTTGCGCACCAACTTAAGTTGGCTTCGATAATCCATCAATCTAGTAACTATCCAAGACGACAGAAACAGTATGAATACTACCTGGAGACCGATGCGCAGGTACAAGACGGGCCTGAACCCGGATACGACAGAAGCTGGAATGAGCTGAAGATAAGACTGATTGGAATTGTCTGTACCAGCAAGGAACACCTGCACATTGGAGTCGAACGTGTCCCTCGTGAATATCCGAACCATAAGTGTCAACAGCTCTGTCGTGTACAGAAAAAAATAATAGAACAGTGACACAAACGACATTGCTTGACTCTTTTTCAGGTGCACAATGCTGGTGAAGTAGGCCTGTGTTGCCGGACTATTGTAAAAGCAAACATAGCCACTAGGAATGTTCTCACTCAGAATGACTTGTCCGAGCCTGGTCAGATGCTGGAACGGAGATTTTAGGAATCGGTCACCACCATCGCTGCAGTAGCAGGAGAGGTCGAACTCCTGGATAGTCAGGCTCGGATCCGTTGGATGCCTCCGTTCTTTGAGTAGGTAGCCGGGAGCGTTGGCGAACGCAGCGGCCAGATGAAAGCAGTCTCTGGCAGCAGCGTACTCAAGAACTGTCAAGCATTCGTCGGTCATTTCTACAGTGAGCAGTCGAGTACACGATTCTCCATGCCGACGAGAGAGGCGGACAAAGAATCTGGCCAGCTGCATCTCGTCAGTGGAACAGGCCAGACTGGAGCAGCAGAAGTCAACCAGTTGGAACAAGGCGCATCTAGCGGTGTCCCACAAGTCGAGACTGACAATCAGGTGGATTGCCTCGCTGACCAACTCGTCGTCTCTCGATAGCAGAATGAGACCAAATGGCGACATCTTGAAGTGTTCGTCATCGAACTCACCGCCCGGAAGTGCAGCGTCGCGGCGGTCGCTGTCGCAGCAGAACCGACAGTCGTTGTGCCGAAGGCGAAGCAACTCGACAGGTCGACGCTTCAAAGCGGCCAGGAACTGGTCGAAATTGCAGTCGCACAGCAGTTCCATGGTCTCAAAGTCCGCATCGGTGACCAGCTCATCCACTGTATCGTGCATGCTCAAAACTTGTGTAGTCTTCGTTAAGCTTTGCGTGATAGTGAACTTCGCTACAGTTGCCAGAAAGTCAAATTGACAAAAAAGTAGCAACTGCGGGCTAACCAAATACTGCTTTATAACCGGATTGTGTATTGACTTGATTAGTCCAGAGTCCATATTACCCGATCCCTTTTTCTGCAGATACTATATTGACTCTCAATCATCTGACTTAATAAACTTTATTTTGCTTTGTAACTGTCAGCTCCCGCAATCATCTAATTAATTAGTATTTGGAAGCGGCTCGTGGACTCTACCAACGAAATACCGGTATTCTTCATTACTTAGCTATAGCCATCACTACACAGTCAATAAAAGCTAGCTTTAACAGTAGGAATGCCATGTGACATTATTAGCGTGGTGGCCTGGAGAGCGAACGAAGACAAATAAATGTGGTAGAGGCAGAATTATAGCGGTAGCACTTGGCAGTAATCGGATCAGCGTTAATACTAACGTAGGATGCAGATTTGGTTTATTGTTACTTCCTTTACTTTGATTAACAATGCACTGGCGGCTACACAACAATATAATAATTAGCTTAAATATTAGATGTGGCGTGGCTAGGATTGGCAAAGGCGTAGCTAGGAGTGGCAAAGACGTGGCTAGAACTAGCAGAGACGGCTAGTGACTAAATAAGGCAGTCAGAGCCTACAGGCTACACAGACTCGCAAGGGTGCGAGAGGCTAACGAAGTCTAACAGGCCCCAGACGGGGTGGCGGCGGAGTTAAAGTCTAAACAGTAGGGCAGACAGGAGCGCCCGGAGCGAGAGGCGGAGCTAAAGGCGGAGCGAGAGACGAAAGGGACGAGCAAAGGGACGAAAGAAAGTGAAAAGGCCCCGAGCGCACGGCCAGACAGAGCTGATAAGGACCGGGCTGGGGGGGTGGCGCGCGAGAGAAATTAGTATAATTTATGCGGCGTATTTCTATTGGCTAACTGTAAAAAACAGGAACAGAAATTATTGATCGCGCGCTGTACGCAGAGTTTACAATTGTACGCAGTTGAATAAAATTCTTAGGGCACTACGTTAAAATACAATACCGGCAATATTAAAGATCGGTACCATGTCAAAACGGCCCTTGGCGGGGCCACTGAAACTGACAACGTCACAGCCAAGCCATTTTCCGCCGATCGAACTACCAAGAGGGGGGAATTCCCCCCCCCCCCTGACAAGTTTTTTGCTGCGCCGGAACGGAGCAACGCAGGCACACGAAATTCAAGAACACGGGTAAACCTTTTGTTGCGCTCCTTCTTAAGCAAGAATCAAGTCGCCAGCCCTCCAGACCGTCGAGATATTCGATGATTCTGCCAGGTCGGATTTTTCCCACAAGCGCTAGTGTATTCAGTACACCCCTGTGCGCCAATCAGCCCTGCGCCTCAGTGCCGCCTTGCCAAACCTCCAAATTTCATTAACACGTCGACCACATATTTCTGCATCAGCTGTGACTTCGTTAATCACTGGCCTTCACCCAGGCCGAGCTTCTGGACCTTCAACTGGTGGCGCCAGGTGACTATGAGCACCCTGATGCGAATTTCTCTAGTTTCGCCGATCAAGCCTCGACAGTGGGCAAGCCTCAATTGCTGAAAATCCTCAGCTAGTCTCTCGAGCATTCCGTCATCACCCCGACGCCGTCGGCACCTTCAACAGGTGGCACCAGGTGAGTAAGGACACCCGAGTGTGATTTTTCATCATGCTCTTGATGTAACCACGCTCTGGTCGCGGGATAGGGCATGGGAACTTTTTCGAAAGTGCCTCCTATCCCGTGTACCCCCTGCACAGAGCTGTCGAGACTCGGCCAGGTCTCCGACCAGGCCTGGAGACTCCCGCTCTGCTGCCCCCCCTCCTACTGCCTTGGTTCCGTCTCCCCTGCCGCCACACCTGCCTTTCCGGAGCCCCCTGTCCCTCTCTGTACCCTCCCCTCTACCTTATCCCCCCTGCACTCCACCCTATTCTTCTTGTACTTTCCCTTTCCCCCCTCTTTTTGTCTCTCTCTGCACTCTTTTCCTGCGCTGTCCCCTCCTTCTCTGTGTCTACTTACAGTATTTTGTGTGCTCACCGTCTCCCCATCCCCTCTCAAACTCCCAAACGGTGACGCAAGTCGTGTGACCCCTTCTTCCCCCCGATGACTCATCGATGACTCATCCCCCTCTCTTGCGCAACCTTTTCTCATGCCATTGTTCTCCTCCCCAAATTTATCATGCGACACCCACCCCACCTCCGCTTCTATTGTTCTCGTTTTTGATTCTTTTGTTCTCTCGACCCCCACCAATTATCACATTTTCTCCGATTTTCTCTTTCTTTTGTTCTCGTTTTCGCACCTAATTATCACCTTTTCTCCAATGTTTACTTTTCCATTGTTCTCAGTTTTCCCCAATTATCCCCGATTTCCAATTCCTTTGTTCTCGACCCCAGCCCTATTGTTCTCAATGTTTGCTTGCGCAACACTTTCGCGACCACCCGCTGCGCCAATTATCCCCCCACCCCACCTCCGGATTGCGCAATTTCCCGATTTCTCATGTTGCTATGCCGGTCTCATGCTTCTCATCATGACTCATTCTGACGTCATTCTGCCGGCAGCCAATCAGAGAGAGGGAGCCATGGTAACGACCTTGAGGAGGCGGCTGTGAGGTCTATAAAAGGAAGCGATTTCGGCATGAGAATCCTCAACCTTTTTCCACTTTTCGCCTCTTTGGGCTTGCCGTCAGACTGAGTTCTGACCCATTCGCCTATTAGACGAATCCCTGCCGGTCCGCGGTCTGTCACCGCCAAGTTATCCTTAGCTCCCCAAGTGAGCTCGCCTATCGGCCAGCGGTCTGATACCGCCCAGCATCATCAGCATCGCCTGATCTACATCAGCGCCTCGTCGCTCCAGCGCATCGCCGCTTCACTGTCTGCCTGACTGCAGCCTACAGCCACCCTCGGTCACTCCGCCTCTCTCTCTCTCTGTGCAGCTGCCGGTAAGTTCCTGTTACTAACTTGTGCTCTGATTGCCTTTGCTTATCCGGGGTTTGCCTATTTTCCATTGTCTGATTAGAGAGCTGAGCCAATTGTGATACCGTATCTTTTGCTGTATTTTACTCAATAGTGAAGCCGCCTAATTGCCTGATTATTCGCCTAAGGGCCTAATTATTAACTATTAACTAACTTCATCATTATTCCATCTTTCACCATCATTTAACTCATGGCTTGCTAAGCCTTTCTCCCGGGGTGGCAAAGCATAAGGAAGTTTGGGTAAGCTAATGGCCTCTCCCCGTGCAAAGCCCGCCTGTGAGTGCGTGCTGCGGGGCCGCGTGTGCGTGCAGTAGAGGGATTAGCGAGTCTTGGCACAGAATGGCAGTAGGAAGGTTGCAACCCCATGCGAACGCGTCCCTTCGCCCTGAGCAATCTAAACTAGAGACAGTACATGTTCGCCTCATACTACTCTTAGTAATCAAAGTCGCAAGTCAGCCTCGCTCACAGCCACAAAGGATCCCCTGCTGAGAAATCCTCCAGGATTGAGCCCAGAGTTCCCGATCATGCCCCAAGCAGAGTCCCTGTACTCGGCTGCATGCGTCTCCCCTGTTAGCCTAAATCCCCTGGTAACCAATCCAGGCGGGGCTCTAGCCTCGAGAGGTCTGGTAGAAAGATCCAGGTGCGCCAGGTCACATAGAGTGGTGGCAGCCACTCGGTCATACCATGACCGAGTGACCAACTATTGCACCTTGGCTACAGGTGGGGTCCATTTGGGTCCTTGGCCCTCTGGTCACGAAGCGCTACCAAAGCTACTAATCATGTGGGCGGGACAGTCTGGTGCTGGAGGTCCGTCAGGTCGTTGCCCGGTCATAGGCAGCCTACGGTCATTGCCCCCTCTAGTCATGCGTTCGTCTCTCTACGGAGCGGGCAGGCGACAAGGGCGGTTACATCACTCTTAACATTTATGGAGCTCTTAAAATTATTTTAAGCACGGGCATTGCTATAGTTAAGCTTGAACTTATGTTTCTGTATATTCTTATCATTTTTGCACATACTTTTATACGTACATACATATTTTATTTGACAAGTTGTTTAGTTTTTTCAACTATAATATTAAACCCAATTTTTAGGCAGCAAGGGTTATGCTTTTAAAAAATTTAGCGGCTTGCGGAAAAACGTAGTAAGTTGCAAGCGAGAAACGAAAAAGTTTATTAGCTTTACGCGTCAGGTATAAATAAGCACGCGATCACATGGGGAGGTGCGCCAAAAAGGTGGCACGAACCGCCCCCCCCCCGACTTAGCATATTGAGTGTCTGTCCGAGTACACCCACCCCCGCTTGGCGAGCAGGGGGTTTCAGTGCAGATGTACACGCAATCGCTGGCTGCGTGCTGATTGGGCCGCCACACAGCTCCCCCAAGCACCGAGCTGTGTCGAAAATCGTTGAGCGGCACCGGCGAGGCTGCTGCCGGCGGCCGAGTGCGGCACAGGCCGCTTAGGCGGTTGGCCTCTCGGTCGTACAATCGGCAGCAAGACCGGCTCTCGCGAGTCGATGACAGCCGGCTTCAGCCTGTCGACTGTCACGCGGTCCTGGCGCGTCCCCAGGTCAAGTAGGAAGGTCTTGGCGTCCCGCTCAAGGACCTTAAACGGGCCGTCATACGGCTTCTGTAGTGGGGCTCGGTAACCGTCGCGCCGGACGAACACGAATGGGCAGGCATCGAGTCCAGCAAGCCAGGCGGCCGGGCGGCAGCCGTGATGCGCCGTGGGTGTCGGCCGGAACGCCTGGACGGCATTGCGGAGCCGAACGAGAAACTGGTCGTGGCCTTCGGTTGGCGGGCCTGGCTGCAGGCACTCATCGGGCACGCAGAGGGGCGCTCCGTAGACCAGCTCAGCCGATGATGCCGGCAGGTCCTCCTTGGCCGTCCTCCGGATGCCGAGCAGCACCCAGGGCAGCTCGCTAACCCAGGCCGGTCCCGTCAGCCGCGCCCTGAGGGCGGCCTTCAACTGCCGATGGAACCACTTGACCAGCCCGTTCGCCTGCGGATGGAAGGCCGTAGTCCAGTGCAGCTGCATGCCCAGCAGCCGGGAGACGTTGGACCAGAGCTGCGACGTGAACTGCGAGCCGCGGTCCGAGGTGAGGTCACCCGGCACGCCAAATCGGGCAACCCAGTGGGCAATGAAGGCGGAGGCACAGGCTGCGGCGGAAGTGTCAGTCATCGGGATCGCCTCCGGCCACCTGGTGAATCGGTCGACGATCGTCAGCAGGTGCGTAAACCCTTAAGACGACGGCAGCGGCCCCAGCAAGTCGACATGCACGTGGGCGAAGCGCTGGTCTGGGACGCGAATGCTCTCCACCGGGGCGGTGACGTGCCGATGCACCTTGGCCGTCTGGCAGGCTACGCAAGCGCGCGCCCACCGGCTGACGTCCCGGTTCATGCCAACCCACACGAACTTGGCGGCCACGAGGCGCCGCGTGCTGCGGACCGACGGGTGGGCGAGGCCGTGGATGGCGTCGAAGACGGCACGGCGAAAATCAGGCGGCACCAGAGGGCGCGGTCTGCTCGTGGAGATGTCGCACAGCAGGACGACGCCAGAGCTGAGCTGCAGCAGCTCGAGCTGAAGGCTAGCATCCTCTTGGGCAGCCGAGTCGGCTGTCTGCCTGTCTGCGCCTGCGCCATGGCCGCGAAATCCACACCGGGGAGAAGCCGGTGCTGCACCGAGGCAATCGTGCAGCGGGACAGCGCGTCCGGCACCGGGTCGTCCTTGCCCGCCACCGACATCAGTGGTGAACTCAGACACGTAGGCCAGGCGCCGCTGCTGCCGGGCGGACCACGGGTCGGACATCTTGGACATGGCCGCGACCAGCGGCTTGTTGTCCGTGAAGGCGGTGAAGGCCCAGCCCTCGAGCACGTAGCGGAAATGCCGTACCGCCAGGTACAGGGCGAGCAGCTCGCGGTCGAACGCGCTGTACTTCTGCTCGGGCGGGCGGAGCTGCCGGCTGAAGAAGGCAAGCGGCTGCCACGCGCCGCCCACTCGCTGCTCAAGCGCTGCGCCGACGGCGGTGTCCGAGGCGTCGACAGTGAGGGCGATGGGCGCGTCCGCCCGCGGGTGCGCCAACAGTGCGGCGGAAGCCAGCGCCCGCTTGGCTCCTTCGAAGGCGGCAGTCAGCTCGAAAGCCTCTAAAATGTCGAGGAGGCGTTCAGCCGTTTGCTGGTCGAGCGCTGCCACCAAGTAGTTGTACTTGGTCGCATCTTGCATGATTCCGCGCAGAGGAATGGACCACGCGCGAGGTTGAGCTGCCCAAAACATAGGCAGTTTGAGAGAGACAGCTGCCTCTGTGTTGGAAGCCATTGTACGAAATGGCTATGTCGGGCTCACCAATTTAGCGGCTTGCGGAAAAACGAAGTAAGTTTCAAGCGAGAAAGGAAAAAGTTTATTAGCTTTACGCGTCAGGTATAAATAAGCACGCGATCACATGGGGAGGTGCGCCAAAAAGGTGGCACGAACCGCCCCCCCCCCGACTTAGCATATTGAGTGTCTGTCCGAGTACACCCACCCCCAGCTTGGCGGACAGGGGGTTTCAGTGCAGATGTACACGCAATCGCTGGCTGCGTGCTGATTGGGCCGCCGCAATACATACATATTTTATTTGACGTAAACATCGTTCGATGCCTCTTGCACACAAAAATGGCGCAATTGGCACACTTTTTGTTTCGCGTGTTCAGCGAGTACTTCTCCGCACTTGTGCTCCTTTCCGCCATGCACAGTCGGCATCGCCCTCGCTCGCCTGCTGACCGATCGGTGGTAACGCATTCAGGGGGCTGATAATTTGGTTGGATTTTCAACACCGTGTTGAAAAGACTACGTAGATGACTAGACATGCCGGTTAGGTCATTCGCACGGCGTTCAATCTGCGGTTGAAGCAACCTGGAAGCAGCTTGAAGGAGAAATTCTTTGCGAGTTAGGCCCGTGTGACCTGAAAGACGGTAAACTCTGTGGTCATTGATCCATGCCACATTGAGCATGTGTCCAGTGAAAATGGTCTTTTCAAGACAGCGCGATATGCGATGGCAGTTCATATTGCTGACCATTCTGTTGATCCTGTCGGTGCCAGCCTTCGTTGCGTTGAAGTGCTGGATCAGCTCTGGTTTGTTCTTTGGAAGCACACGTCGGCTGTCATTGTGATTAGTGGATAACAGAATTACAGTCCTCTGCTTGCTTGAAGCACGCACGACTGTTAAAGGCCCGTCATACAAGAACTCCGGCTGACTTGGTCTCTTGTTGTCCTTGAATTGAGGTAGAAGGACTTTTTTTAGAGGCAGGGGGGTTGTGTGCACCCTAGCGCACTTTAAGCGACATAGGCACACAACCGGCGAGAGGCATTACTGCCCGTTCTGCCGATTCCCCTGAGCAGGCATACAAGCGCGCGGATACGTACGCAGGCACACACTCACACAGGAGTGTACAGCGGCCCTAACTTTATTTTATCGTTAGGCATGTACACTTCACTGCGCCTTGGGGGGTTGGCTCTCAAGGCCGTTAATTGCACGAGCAGAGCCAAGCTGAGATTCCAATTCAGCCCCAAATTAATGTAACTGCACTTGGAATCGAGCCTGGGTCGCTGGCACACCAGAGCCTGCGCTAGACCGCTGGGCTACGGCCCCCAGGTAGCAGGACTTGCGATCACGCTTCACGGTTCCCAGAAGTGTTATTTTCTTATCGTAGAGCGCTGCTGCCACCCTTGGGCTAGTAAAAAACGATCAGCGGTAATGTTTACCCGAAAGCCTTCGAAAGTGTTGGATAGACGAAGCAGTACTTGCTCGCCACTCCAGTATTTGCCGACGCCACCGCTCTCTTTCATCAGCAGGTTGTTTTCTGCGATGTACAATTCTAACTTGTACACATAATGTAATGTGTCACTCCTTTCTTCGATCGGATTTCGAGCAGTCGTTGCCATGAAAAACTTCAGGCCGTTTCTGGCCATCAATCAACATGTGTATGAGTACAAAGGGATCCTGCAGCAACTGCTTCCCTCAGAACGAGACAAGAGACGCGATTTGTGGGTAGCCAACTCGTGGTTCCTTCATCAGGACAATGCGCTAGCTCACAATGCTCTGAGTGTCAGGGAGTATCTTGCGAATAGGAATGTCGCAGTGCTAGACCAGCTTCCATATTCACCCGATCTAGCTCTGTGCGATCTTTTCCTATTTCCCAAGCTCAAGGAGGTTCTCAAAGGTACTCAATTTCCTGATGTTGATACCATCAGAAGGGCCATGACGACGAAAATGCCTGCAAAGTATTCCCAAAGAAGCCACAGTGCCAACTCTGAGTTGGTGCTCCTTCATCCACTCCACCGTTAAAAAAACTGCGTGGTCAAACTAGGCTGGTGTAATTTAATGTACGAAGCTTGAATAATTCCTGGTTTGGAATATATTTTGCAACCATCTAACACCTTGATCAGCTGCATGGGATCGTTGTCACGAAACACGCAGTGCAACCTAACAAGTGATATTGAATCGCAAAACTTTTTAGCTAGTAGTGTTCTCCTAATTGCTCTTGTGTCCAGGTCGTATCGCTTAGTTTTTCTTATGTAGGACACGCTCTGATCAACAATCGATCAGAGCAACGGAATTGATAGCCAACACCTGCCTTGAGAGGAAGACGAACAACTGACTTTAGCCTGCTACTCGTAGCAAACCGACCAACTTTTCAGTACGGAACACAATACGAACTCGGCATTATATAGCCATTTAGAGATAAGCTGTTTCGAGTTTTTCTCGAAGTCAACAAGAGACAAGCAAACATTAGTACAGGATCGAGTTACCACAGCATCTCATTGCTAAACATCGGATTGTTTATGGAGCGGAGCGCGAAATTGAGTGCAAAGATTAATTGGCAATAGAAAAGGCCGCGCGGCGGCATAAATACGCAGGCAACCACCCACACAGTTTAAACTCCACTTTTGACAAGAACAGTTTTGGCAAGACAATAAACGTAGCAGAGTAATGGACACAATTTGAGTGGGTGGAATTGATTACATTGAAAAATTCAGAATTGGTCCTTTGTCAAACACGGCATACCTGTCATCCACGTAGCGCCTGTAAAACCACGAGGCACAGGGCAGTTTCGACCACTTCTCTTCCCAATGAGCCATGCACAAGTTGGCAAGAGTAGGGGCTAAACGGCTACCCATGGCGGTAGGGATTTGCCAGTAATACTTGTAGTGTGAGCATCTTTTGTGTAATTTCTGAATTCTATTAGTTAGTTAGCTTCTGTATTATTGTTGATAATTATTGTATTCTGCTTTAATTTAGTCACGTTTTCAATGTACTTTTTTTCTTGTTAGTTTGAGTTTATTTTGCGTAAACAGGGTAGAAGTCAGACGCCAATTTCGTGACTCAGCGGAGGGTTGAAGTTTTTGCAAACCCCAGCTTTGCGCGGCCAGCCAATCAAGATCGGCCTGGACCCTGGCACGCGGCAAAATCCAACTCTACCCGGCGCCGCGGGCAGAGTGCAAGTCAGCTTAGCGAGCGGCCGGCAAGACGACCACCACCCGGCTTGAGGGGGGTTGTGAGGGGTCTGACAGTGACTTTAAATGAAAGTTTGTTTGGCGGTCGGATCTCATGCACCTTCCCTCCCCGGCTTTTGGTTTTGTTCCAACTTCCCGGCCGTTTTGCCCTATTTTTGGTTCGCGCTTGAGGCGCCCAATTTCTTCACCCCGGTCCGTGTTTTACCCCCTGCCCGACCGCTTCAGTCAGCTTATAGCGTAACGATACGGCATCAGTGTCTGAAGTCGTCGCTATTAAGCGCGGTCTAGATAGAGACTGACGGATTCGACAAAGTACGTGGCCTCGACCCAGAGGGCCTCAGTGTCACACTGAAGGGCAGCGCTGATAGAACTTAGTCAGTGCTCCGCTGAACAGTCTGTCACGTTATTGACGTAGTGACTATAACCCTTAAAAGGGCCGTTTTGACGAGAATTGTCGTTAAGTGGTTGTAGTCCCAAAATGAACCGAAGTCAATTCTTGCGAAGCGGATTGTGTAGCGGAGCACTTGGCGTATAAAGGCAGGGAACTGCCGTAGCTAATTTATTGTCGAGATCAATATTGGAAATGGTTAATGTCAATACAAAACTTATAGCGCTCTGGGCACTGGCGGCTGCAACAATGGTTGATGTGATTAGAATATGAAGTCAAGTAGCAGACGAAGGATGCAATGGCGACGCAACGTGGTAAGCGATGGCGATGAGCACAGTGCAGGCAGTGAGTAGCAAGTAGACAGGCAGATAGGTAGTGGCGAGATTGGGCGTTAGCCCGGGGCAGTACACAGTGGAGTAACAGTGCGTAAACAGGCTGGCCCAGACAGAGGAGCCGTGTCGAGAGATAAGGAGGCTCGAGGCAGCCAGGAGAGAGAAGGAAAACAGAGGCCGCGAGGGAAGGAAAACCAAGTGAAGACCCCCCAGGCCGCCGCCAGGCGGGGGTTAATAAAGGAGCGCAGAAAGGTTAGCATAATGTATGCGGAGAGTTTTCATTGGCTGGCGAGAGAAAAACAAGAAACTGAAATTATTGATCGCGCGAGACCCTGCAAGCGTACGCAAGGATTACAAAGTACGCAGTGATTTAGCAATTGATACAGGTTCGTTGCGCGCTACTACAAGTAAACGTGAGAATACGGGATTGGAAAATTTAAATAAGAAATTGTAGGGAAATTGTAGTCCAACGGCCCTTTTGCGGGACCACTTAAAAGTGGCAACGTCACAAGTCGATTCGTCAGGGCTCTCGTTGAGAGTAGGTTCTGGGTTAGGCCAGTGTGGTTAGGAGTCTTTCTCCGTGGTTTCGTGTTCGGTTTCTTCTTCTTCAAGCTTAGATCCGCTCGCCAGTGCGTTATCTAACTAATAAATTATTATTATCGTTATTGTTCGTTTATCAGTGCTCGAAATTTAATTGCGTTGCGAATTTGTATTAAGGATTTTAATCAACTTGAAGTCATTTAATTAAATCGTCTGAGTCCATTACTCATTAGCTATTCTTACTAGGATTATCACTCTCTAAATCCATTCGGATCGTTTTCACCTGTGTTCTTCCTTTTCTTGTACCGTACTGCGACTATTGGAGAAAGATTGGTAGAACTCGCTGACCGGCGATAGGCAATAGGGCCAATAGTTTTAAAATCTCTGTACGCTCCAAAGTATGTTTGTCTAGGGCCTAAACTATCCTATTGCTTATCGTGCATGCTATTTATTTAATTATATTCATCACATACTGGTTCTCAAACATTAAAATCCCGGGAGCACGAGAACTGCTTGCAGACGAATCGTCAGCCGATATTTTCCCATAGGAGATTTGCCTGTGGAGTCCCAAGGTCGGTCGCGTGATGCACTCCAAAGATTGTTGCCCTCACAGTCTCTCTTCGATTGGCCACCGGTGTCCAGACGTCACCGAGTATTTTTACTCATCATCAAGTCCGTAGCTAGTATGACCGTCGGTGCACCCATTTCTCGAAAACGACTCACCACCTCCTTCACTATGCGCCCAGCACGGGCGATTCACGCGGGAATCCCTCCGGGATTTCGCATGACTTGCCATGACACATGAAAAAACCCGGCGTTTTCCTTCGTGTGGCATGGCAAATCATGCGAAATCCCGCCAGAGAAACACGCGTGTTCCCGTAAAATGTGAACGCGTGGGCATGCCGGTTTCACGCGTTATTTTTCCCCTATATGTATTGAATAACAACAACAACAACAAAGTACGCAGCCCCGCATGCAAAGTCACAGTGAGAGCAGGGCGCGTCTGGACAGACAGTACAAGATAAGAAAAGTCAGGTGAACGTCATTTACCGTGCGTTCACCTACCACAACTTTTGTTAGAATTTCACCCCTTCTATTTCATCCACTTATTTTTTTCTAGGCCTGCTTTTAGCCTATCAGAACTCATCGCCTGACGATGCCACATGTGTGGCGAAACATGTCGCTAAGCTAAAATAGTCAAGATGATTCATAATCATTTTGTAAGATAACGCCTCAAATGATAACGTTGTTATTATTACGAGCGTATTAGGCGTAGCAACCTACCAAAGCTATTCAAATTACAGAAAGAAACAGAGCAGAAAATGGCACAAGATTGCGCAAAGGTTTGGGTGCAGTACGCTCGTAAAAACAGAAAAAATATTATATGTGCTTGACTACTATGGTAAGTAGAATAAAACATAAATATGATCAGAGAGTGAGGCGCGTATGCAAGTATGATGGTGCGAATATTAGGGCCCTCCAAGCCAATGAAGGCAATTGCCAAGATTGGAGGAAGAAAGGGAGGCGGTGTGAATGAAATGAAGTGATGTGATTCGGTATTTACAGGGCTACATTATTCATCTCCTAAAACAGTGCAAGGTAGCCGTGCTAACCAAAAAATAATGTAGCACTATACGGCGTCCAAGGTCCAAAAAGTTTATAATTACAATATTTAGCCAAATAATTAATTTCGCTTTTGTCAAAAACAAAACTCCAGGAACTGCTTTCACTGGTTCTTATTCTGCACATGATGAAGCGTCGGCACATTCACCCTGCTGTGGAAACCTTTCTAAACGTGTGCCGCAGACAATTTGGCACGCAGGCACAATCGGCGTCTTCACTGCTAATACTGCAGTTGCAGTTGTTGTTCCCGGTGGTATTATTAGGCTTGCAATTCGAGCAGAGTCGAGACAGGGTGCGCCGCATTATCACCGATGGGCGATGCTTCTTGAAGGCTTTAAAGAACCGACTTCGAACCAGCTCTATCTGACTTGGCCAATAAAAGTTTAAAATGGTCTGACGAAATTCGAAATTCTTCTGCAGCAAGTCGATCTGTTGGGTCAGTAGAGCTACGCCAAAGTTTAACACAAAGACTGCTACTAGAAGAAACGTGCCCACTAGAGGCAGCAACGAGATGTAGTCGCTCACGCCAGGAAAGCTGGCGAGGCTGAATGCGCAGCGAAACGTACGACCAATGTACTCCACGACGCAAGCCCACGAGTAAAACGAGCATTCGATGAAAGGTTGGCTAAAAATCATTGTAACGCAAACCATTGACACCGGGAGCATTACGATAATCGTTACCTTTATTGTTGCGCTCATGCAGAAGGCAAGCTTGAAAAACACCTGATGAAATGAACTCATTTCGCACATGAAGAAGTACAGCATGAGAAAAGAAAACAAGATGTTGCACACAATGATGGTCTGCAGACGAGTTGGATCCACAATCAGACGACCGTCGAGTTCAAAGTAGCTCGCAGGATCGTTAAAAAAGCTCTGCTCCAAGGCAATTGACAAAATCTGTTGGAAAAGGAATACAATAAAGGATAGTTCTTTTAATCTTATTCCTCTCATTGCCAGAGCATCTTTGCACAATTGCAGTCCAGTGTGACGCTTGCGCACCAACTCGAGCTGGCTTCGATAATCCATCACTCTGGTAAATATCCAACAGGGTAGGGATAGTAAAAACCCTACCTGAAGAACAATTCGCAGGTACAAGACGGGCCTGAACCCGGATACGACAGAGGCTGGAATGAGCTGAAGATAAGACTGATTGGAATTGTCTGTACCAGCAAGGAACACCTGCACATTGGAGTCGAACGTGTCCCTCGTGAATATCCGAACCATAAGTGTCAACAGCTCTGTCGTGTACAAAAACAAATAATAGAACAGTGACACAAACGACATTGCTTGACTCTTTTTCAGGTGCACAATGCTGGTGAAGTAGGCCTGTGTTGCCGGACTATTGTAAAAGCAAACATAGCCACTAGGAATGTTCTCACTCAGAATGACTTGTCCGAGCCTGGTCAGATGCTGGAACGGAGATTTTAGGAATCGGTCACCACCATCGCTGCAGTAGCAGGAGAGGTCGAACTCCTGGATAGTCAGGCTCGGATCCGTTGGATGCCTCCGTTCTTTGAGTAGGTAGCCGGGAGCGTTGGCGAACGCAGCGGCCAGATGAAAGCAGTCTCTGGCAGCAGCGTACTCAAGAACTGTCAAGCATTCGTCGGTCATTTCTACAGTGAGCAGTCGAGTACACGATTCTCCATGCCGACGAGAGAGGCGGACAAAGAATCTGGCCAGCTGCATCTCGTCAGTGGAACAGGCCAGACTGGAGCAGCAGAAGTCAACCAGTTGGAACAAGGCGCATCTAGCGGTGTCCCACAAGTCGAGACTGACAATCAGGTGGATTGCCTCGCTGACCAACTCGTCGTCTCTCGATAGCAGAATGAGACCAAATGGCGACATCTTGAAGTGTTCGTCATCGAACTCACCGCCCGGAAGTGCAGCGTCGCGGCGGTCGCTGTCGCAGCAGAACCGACAGTCGTTGTGCCGAAGGCGAAGCAACTCGACAGGTCGACGCTTCAAAGCGGCCAGGAACTGGTCGAAATTGCAGTCGCACAGCAGTTCCATGGTCTCAAAGTCCGCATCGGTGACCAGCTCATCCACTGTATCGTGCATGCTCAAAACTTGTGTAGTCTTCGTTAAGCTTTGCGTGATAGTGAACTTCGCTACAGTTGCCAGAAAGTCAAATTGACAAAAAAGTAGCAACTGCGGGCTAACCAAATACTGCTTTATAACCGGATTGTGTATTGACTTGATTAGTCCAGAGTCCATATTACCTGATTCCTTTTTCTGTAGATACAGGTACTATATTGACTCTCAATCATCTGACTTAATCAACTTTATTTAGCTTTGTAACGGTCAGCTCCCGCAATCAGCTAATTAATTAGGATTTTGCAAGGGGCTCTTGGACTCTACCGATAAAATACCGGAATTTCATCATTTATAGCGATCACTAGAGGCAATAAAAGCTAAGCTCATTAGTTCCTTTGTATTGGATTGGCAAACAACTAACACAATCGGATCGGAGGGCTGCATTATTGCATTCAGTTGCAGGCTTTAGAGCGTTGGCAAACCTTTTTAGTGTCACAACCGCAAACATAGAAGACGATTTTTCGTACATCAAATCTGGTTTCTTTTTACATTGATCTTGTGTTTTGTTGGCCTTTTTGAAGACAGTGTGAATGATCCTTAAAGTGACGCGAGTCAGTCAACCCCCTACCCCTGAAAGTGACCCAGCTCGGCGGGCTGCTGGGTTAAGCGTGCAGGTGCACTCATGCTGCACAATCACAGACGGGCAGATCGCGACATGCGATTAGAATTATATTCCAGCATATCAACCAAAAACTACCGCTGAGTTTTTCTAGGCAATTTGAAATGATGCTTACACCTTTTCTTCTTGCTTTCTAAAGATTTTGTAGACAGGGGGGAATGGCTTTGCGCACTTTAGGCGACTTGGTAACACAACCGGCGAGAGACAATACTGCCCATTCCGCAGACTCCCATGAGCCAGCAAATACTTTACACATACATGGAAGTGACACTCCCCAATGCTAGCAGTCTAACAAACGCAGAGTGACTCCTAAGAGCCAGCATGCAATTCCTTCACTAGCCTAGACCACAGATATGAATACTAGAATAACTATCAGTATCTGATGGGCCATTCAGCACATTTGCGTGCAAGCTACTTTCAGTTCAGTAGTAAGTTAAACAGAAGCATTTTAATGTATTTTTAAAGCCAAGGCTCATTTATTGGCTCTTACTGCACCCCCAGCTTAAAACCTCCAACCGCGCCTTTCCACACTACCTCCCCCCACCCACTCCAATTTTTATTGCCTTTCTCGTAATTCCAGCCTAAAGATGTCATGTACGTTTCAGTGGACTTGCTAATGGGTGGGGGCACGAGTGTGCTAAATTCAGCAACGCCTAGATCACGAGTGCGCATAGCGGTGCGCATGGTGTTGCTGAATTCAACCAAGGAATTCTAAATCCAGCAACTGGAATGACAACTAAAATATCAGCTATACAAGATGAGGCCAAGATTAGAGATCGCAAGCGTACGACGTAAACACATAGAGTATTCAAAATAAGGATCGTATTTCAAAGTATATTTCCGAAACAATAACAAAAGCAGAGGAATAAAACGCGACATAAGAAGACGTTGAAATTATATCAATTTCTAGATGTACATGTAACACATGAAGTAGGCACAGGAGTATGTCAAGCAAGCAAAGCAAGAATAGAAGGCCTATAAACTGTTTTGAGAAAATGTAACAAAGAGCAAACAAAAAGAAACGAAAACTGTAAGCCCAATTCAGAAATGACTGGCAAGCAAAGAAAGAATACAGCAATAAAACCAAATGAATCTCACTTTTGCCAGGCTAGTTACGCCAGTCAGGCTATACGCAAAATTGCTAGTGGGCACCACGCATCAAAATCAATGCTTCCCACCTGTGAGTTGTTGCAGTTTCGTCAATTTCCTCTTCAATGTTTTGTTTGTCTCAACTTGATTGATCTGCTTTGTTGGCATCTTGGACATGCAATTGAAAAACCTGTTGATGATCTTGCGGTCCAGATCATGGCCAGCGGTGCAGTGTGTTCTACCAAATAGAAAGTCACCATGATCTGTCAGCACGAGGTCCATCACGAGATAAAATGTCTCCCAACTGAAACAGATATGCTCCTGCGGCCAGAAGAGACCACCTCGATCGATTTCACGACGAAAGTCCGACGATTCTTTCATTTGAGACGTCTCTTCAAATTCAAAGTCCACAATCGGATTTTCGCACACCAGAGTCTGTTTGCATGATTCACACTTTTTCGTCCTAACTAATGAACGCGCGCAAAAACCACAAACATAGTAAACTACGGCCATATCAGTTTTGTCCGGTAGACAGTTAAGACAAGCTTCTTCACGAATCTCAGCCGCCAGTTTGCGTGCCTTGTTATTATCCGGACAGGTCCTTTTCAGAAGCGCTTTGTCCAGATCGCGAACTGTCAGACCTGAATATCTGAGAAGCGATATAGCTTTAATCTTCTTGTCTCTCTCGGTAAGTTGCCGCATCGAAATATGAATTGGCTCCACTGAGTTGACGAATCCATCCGAACCGCGCTTCGATGTCGTCAGAAGGGTGTGCGACTTGGAAGCAGCTGGACATTCCATGGCCGACATCATGGAGATAACTGGCCAGAAGTGCGAAAAGACCGTTCGCCGATATCTCTCAATCAGACGTGACAAGGTGCTAAAGAAGTGCAGCGACGCCGTAAGCAAGGTACTGGACATGAAGAAAAACACTACACCGGATTCAAATGGTCATGTTATTACGAGCGCGTGCTTATCAGCCAGTACAACAGATAGCCCAGCAGTCAACAAAAACAGGTGGTGGTCACTCGGTCGATCGAGTGTCGCTAGCAGCGCTTCAACGCCACGCAAGGAGCTGCGTGCTGCCGTAAGGCGTTTCCGCAACAAAGACTCGCCGCCTGCCAGGCCGAAGCCTCGAGCATTGACACAATTAAGATCCTGTCAGACGCTCCGCCACGTCAGCAATCGTAGTGAGATCCGGGCAGACAAAAAGCGTCTTCGCCTTCTGCGGTGCAGAGATAAGGCCGGTGACGAGGCCTTCGGACGAAAACTGCCCATGCAGATCAACTGAGAACTTTTCACGCAAGGAGACTCGAAAACGCCTTGCGACTGACGGAGCTCTGCTGGCTGGCCGCTCAGCTTGGCATCGCCGTGCTGGCAATACTAGAACACTGTTGCGCCAACGAGGAAGTGCGGAACCTGGACTCGTATGGCGTTCAAGGCCGCCCCTGCCAGCCCATAGGGAGTTGGAGGATCGCCTTCCTCCTCTCTCCTGCCGCTGGATCTGCCCTTCTAGATCTGGAGTTTGTCAGCGATCAGGTCGATAGCGCTACCTTCGCACTCACTGACCGTCGCCTGCACTTCATCTGCGCTTAGGTTCATACGGAGCCTCAGACAGCAGCAGAACAAGGGAACAAGGAGGCTACGACGGCTTTCTATCACTCGATACGACGTCTGCTTGACTCAATACCAACGCGGGACTTCATCTTTGCAGGCGAATTCAATGCACCGTTGTACCGGATGGAGCCCTCGTCAAAAGCCAACCTGCATCCCCTCTGACCATAGTTCGCTTCCTTGCACACATTTAACCACTTGTCTACGACAGAATTCCTTCCCCACATCTCTATCTCACCAGTTGGCAAGCAATGCATGCCACAGACAATTTTTATTCTGCGCTGTACACTTCGAATTCCAAATCAGTTGCTCTATGATGCACAGGCAAAAAAACACTTTCTTAACAGGAAAAGTGACATCTCTGACTGGAGAATTGTCTATGGCCAAGCTAGAAAAATTCAAGAGAGAAAATACAGGCATGAAAAGTTAACTGAAAGAATTTTTACTTGTTCCTCCTTAGCTCACCACCCCAGCTTACCAAATCTTACAATGCAAGCGGTCAGACAGCGACGACAAGCAGCCAAGCAAGCCTTGCGAAATTTGGGCCTAGACAGCGAATCGAGCGAAGAGTCAAGGGATGAATAATTCGTCACTGCCGAGAGCGAGGGAGAGGACGGTGGCGAACATCAAGCAGGCACCGATGGACTGGAAGAAGACGATCAGGGAATGATGCACGATGATTGGAGATCAGTAACTCCAGAGACCGATGCTCGAGCTAATTCTCTTTCCGAGTTCCTCGGGGCAAGCGGAGTCAATCCGGGGATTCTCTATATACCTGCTGATGTTGACGACGGCTGGACAGTTATTTTCGAGCAGTTCCTACCCAATGACTTTTCTGCTTCAGATGTGCATGTGGACAAACAAGAGAGCGCAGCTGGATATTGCCAAGTTTGAAGAAGAACACGGAGATGATGAACTGCCTTACGGTCTCAGAACGTGGAAGCCCTGCACTGTTTCTGAGACGAAGGTGATCGGCGTTATAATTGTATACTGGCGTTGTACAGAAACCGGAGCTGACGGCTTACTGGTCCACGGACCCGTTCTACTTCCATCCCTACTTTCAAAGCATGCAGATGCTCCCCCGCTCACGGTTTCAACAAATCATGACATGGCTGCGTTGCTATGACTGTCTTGACTTCGACGCTGATGATCCCTTGTGCAAGATCAGGCCGTTCCTAGACATTATCCGGACAGTTTGCAAGAACAGCTACCTGCCCGGTCAAAGCATTGCCGTTGATGAAGCGCTGCTGCTCTACAAGTGGAGGCTGCTTTTTAAGCAGTACATGCCCAACAAGAGAGCCAAGTTTGGCATCAAGTTGTACTGCCTTACAGAGTCTTCTACAGGCCACATGTGGAACTGTCTGATTCATTCTACCACCATTGCGAATGAACAGTTCGGCAACGATTTGCCGCAGCTCTCAATCAGTGAGAGAGTCGTCGTAGAATTTTGTCGCGACATTCTGGACCTTGGATATCGTGTCTTTTGCGACAGTTGGTTTTCATCAGTGCGACTGGCCAAGTTCCTACTGACCAGAGGAACAACCTTAACTGGGACCGTTCGCAAAGACCGAGGCGTTCCACCGATTCTGCGAGATATGCTCTTGCAACTACCGTGTGACGTTGTCAGTTGAGGTGGCCCTGACAAGGGCCGTTTTAGCATGCAGTGCCATATAATGTCTGTTTTCAAGTTGGTTTTTACGCCGGCCAATAGGAAAGCCGCGCATACTTTATGCTAAGTCCGGATTAAGCTGTTGTTGTGTGCCCACCCCCAGCCCGCTCGTTATAAGTCCTGTCTCGCTGGGGCGCCCGGGGTTAGCTTGTTTCTTGGTTCTTGTTTACCGACCGGCGCTCTCTCTCTCTCTCCCCGCCTCGGCCAAGTTCACCCCGCCAAATTCAAGCCACGCCACTGCCCCGAGTGGGGATCACGCCACACTTCTACCGCCGCCACTTCGCGCTACTTTTCCATAGCTCTACACCATTGCCATCATTCCTTCGCCACTTCATCGCCGTAGCCTATTAGCTATCCATCACCATTACTGTTGCCTGCCGCAGTGCCCAAAGTATCATAGTTCAGATTCAGCGCCAAATCATGCCCAGTCCCACTCTTATATTGCCGACTGGGATCTATAGCGAGCGGGCCTATCTAACCATAATAAATAATCGATAACATAACAACTAAGTCTGAGTGCTACCGCTACACAAATCGCCTCCGTTATTCGTCTTCGTCATTTGACCGTGTCGTCTTTAATCGTCACAACCGAGTCATTCCTTTGCCCGACATGGCGACATCCTCGCTGTGAAGCTGGTTGACAGGCGAAGCTCAGGAACAAAGACTGTCTATCTGTTGGACTCCGCTTCAACAGCTGCTAGCTCTCTGGTAAGCCGGGTACTGGGCGGTGGTGTGGAGCAGCAGCTACTGAAGCCCAACTCGGTGTTGCAATATAATCAGAACATGGGAGGTGTGGATCGGATAGATGCCGCAGCCCAGCCTTACAGCGCATGTCGGCGAACGCACAAATGGTTCGTAAAGCTGGCGGTGTTTCTGCTACAGCAACTGGTTCGCAACTCCTGGATTGTGTACCGACATCTAGGTGGATCCATGAGCTTTCTTAGCTACACGAAAGGCGTGTAAAGCACTTGATTAAAAGCAGCAGAAATGGTCGATCCAGAGTTAAGCGTCAGGCTCTTCCCCGTCAGCCAGGCGAAATCCATCACCGGCTGGAAAAGAACGGCCTACCAACTACCAAGCGTTGCTGAGTTTGTTATCAGCGCAGACTGAAAAAGCGGACCGTCTACTTCTGCCAAGGCTGTGACGGTCAGCCTGGGCTTTGCTTGGAGCCGTGCTTCTTTGAGTGGCACTCGGCTAAATGATTGCTGGCATTTTGCCGAAACTAATTACATGTAATCGAACCGTTTGCTAATATTCTTTTCATTCACTTACATTCAGCTTCATTTTCCCCTAGGTTCTTAAGATTTACTCTTGTACATGCAATGTTATGTCGTTTCTATTTGTTTCGTTCCATTGCGTTCCATGCAATGCAGTATGACAATGTATGATTATCAAGAGGTCACGATTCACACACAACTGCCATAGCGTCGAGGCCTACCGGCGTGAACTCTCGATAGTAGAATTGTGTCTAGTTTCGTCCAAAAACCAATTCAAAACGGCTAGGACACAACTTCCCAGACGGGAATTGTTCACTAAGCGATTCTAGGGATTTGTGTCATAGGCATTTTCCACTTGGCGCAAGCCAAATGATGGCCATAGACTAAACGTCTATGGCTATTTAAACTTCATTTAAATGTTAAATGAAGTTGTGGTCTTATAAGCTGGAACTCTGCAGCAGAGGATACATGTTCCTGTTTCCACCGTTTGCCCTAACCTCTATTCATGCCACTCATACGAATGATAAATTGGTCGAATTTGCCGATTGAAAGCATTGACGGCTTGAATGGAAATGAGGTCAACTTTCTCAGTGACTTGAGTATGGGTGGACGTGACGAGGCGAATGACGAAGAGTTGATGGAGTGCATCCGATTCATTGAATGCGGTAACGATGATGCACTGCCAACACTGCCAAGCAAAGAAGAGGCTTGCCCCGAGGATCCCATACGGAACAAACCGTGCAATTCGGCCGATGTAAGTGTAATTATTGTCGATTCTAGCTCTACTCATCGATTATTGCGGAACAATTGGTCCACGTTTCATTATGCCCACGTTACGGCCGTTTTCGTACATGTATACAATCTGTTTATTCAGCTTTGTTGTATTCAATAAAAAATATCCTCGCAAACGCATTGATACAGGAATATACAGATTGCTTATCTGCAAATGGGTATATCCAAATATAACCCGTTGGGTATATCCAAAGATGGGGGGGCGGCTTGACCATAGACTATTCGCAGATAAGCAATCTGTTGTATTCCTGTTTCGATGCCTGAAAGGCGCGCAAAATTTACACAGTTCACAATTTCCGCCGACGCAATCGTTTGTGGCCCAAACGAAACTACAAGCAGTTTTTTTGGCCATGGCATGCATAGCATTCCATCGGGTTCAGTAAGACAATGATTCTGTCTAAGCTCGCTTTCTCATCGACTTCAAATCTGTCTATGGGCAATCGACAGAATGAACGATGGCATGCACAGCATTCGACTGGTTATCATAAGGTTAAGAAACAACCTGCGACCATCACAACCCTGATACGAGAACCAAGTTTGCCAGGCAAAAATTCAGCGGACTTTGCTAAGTCGCCTCCTCTGTCGAGACTGCCGCTGAAGTTCTCATCTTTCCAAAGCGGTCTGGGACGCCGACCCGCACATTGACAAGGCCAAATGTGGCTTTCAAAGCGCCACCGCTAGATGGGTTCCAAACAGTAAAGCTGCCGCTTGCGCCAGGTAAATTCTACAAAATACCTATGCTGAACGCACCAACATGCATGCGGAAGAAGCCGTCAAGATCAGCTTTGCGACTGAAGCGTCGCGACACAGCTGCCTGGCGTGCCATCAACAACTTGACAGGAAAGAAGGCGAGGCTGAAAACTGCTGACGGGGCCTGTTGAACAAGCTGGTGGAACATTAAAGCCGTTGTTAACGGGCCGTCACCAGCGGCTCAGATCTTTGGACCTCAAACCCGACGAACGAGAGCGACTTCGATGTTGGACCCATCACTTGAGTAAAGTTCGCTAAGCCCTTGACAGGATGAAGCCGGATGCTGCCGCGGGCTTTGATGGCACCCCTCCAAAGGTGCTCAAACTGCCTGAACTGACGGGCATCGTCACGGCTCTTCTTAAACATGACAAAGCGAGCATAGAGTAACATCTACTTAACATGACATGCTCACAACTCTACTTCTAATTGCTTTCTAGACGCATATTTCTTAGAGACAGGGGGTTGTGTGCACCCTGTCACACATCCGGCGAGAGACATTACTACCCATTCTGCTGACACCTGAGCAGGCACACAAGCGAACGGATACGTACACAGTCATACGCACAGGAGTGTACAGCGGCTCTAACTTTATTTATCGTTAGGCATGTACACTTCATTGTGCCTTGGGACGAATGAGGGCGTCAACAGATGCCTAAAATTCACCTGAAACATCAAAGGAAACGAACGACAGTTAACGAAAATCGTTACTCAGTTTCATGCATCAGATTAAAACGACTGCGCATAGTTTTGTTGGGAAACTATTGATTTACTGCGTATTAATTATGTATTTATAATAGTGTTGAGTAGTTAGTATAATTCATCGGGGATATCAGTACTGCATTGCCTGCTTTAGCGGGCTTAACACACAAACTACTACGAGTATAGTACTAATTATTAATTAGAGGCCAGAGATTTTAATTATTAAAAAAAGAAACTCACAAACGTGAGACACTAACTTTAGTAGCTATTACAGAGCGCGACAATAACTTTCAAAAAAGCAGCATAAATTAATTTTGGAACAAAACACACGGGGTTTTTTTACAACGACAAACTCGCACAATACAGTGGCTCCGATAAAACCTAATGTTGCAGAAATGAGACACGAACAGAAAAAAACTGAGTTCTATAAATTTGCTAAACCCACACAAACTTGACTCAGTAGTCCAGTATTTTAACTAGTTTAGTCAGTCATTCGACTGCCGATCGCGCCGCTTTTTCAAGGAAGCCAGCGCCCGTTGACGCAGTCGACGCTCCTTCTCGTTTTCGTCGACCTTTGACGCCGCCGACGAAGATGAGGAGCTCGATGATGATGAAGACGACGAGCTGTCGGAGGAATTCGACGAATCGGACGACGATGAAGCCGACGACTTTGAGGATGCGGACGAGGCCGAACGAGCTGGTCGACGACGGTTGTCGCGCTGGTTTTTAGTTGCAGAGTTCGACGTTCGAGACTGCGGCGGCGACGACTTACGCTTAGGTGCCGCCTGACGACGAGACGGAGAGCGAGAACGAGAACGCTTCAACGGCGAATGTCGGCGACGCTGATTTCGTCGATCAGCCGGCGACACGGACGAGGATGGCGCGCGACGCGCCGGTTGCCGCGGTCGAGATCGGGAAGGCGGCGTCGGCGAACGCGACGGACGTCGTCGGCGATGCTGCTGCTTTGATGGTGGCGGTGGCGAAGGAGACGGTGAGGGACGTCGCCGACGAGGTTGCTGACGCTGCGGTTGTTGAGGACGTTCAACGCTACGCTGTCGATGCCGCGATGAAGACTGCTTTGGTGGCGGCGACGGTGGTTCTGCGGGTCTCCGACGCTGCCTCTTGGACGGCGGCGATCGAACAGCAGCAGAGGATGAGGACGAAGACCTTGAGCCAGACTTTGCATCTGAGGACGAACCTCCAGACGAATCGTCGGACGAAGATGATGAGGATTGGGAAGGCGGTTTTCGAGGCCTCACAGCAGGTCGCTTTTTTGTTATCGGCTTTTGCTCCTTCGTAGAAGACGCCGTTTGAGGTGCCGGAGGCGGCGGCGGCGGCGACGATGTCGGAGCAGCTGGCGGCGGCGAAGGAGCCGGTTGCTCAGGTGAGTCGGCATCCCAGCGGCCCTTTGGCGGCGAAGTAGGAAACACTGCGGCAGCCGCGGTCATTCCGTCGGTTGATTTTTTCACCACAACTTTGCGAACCTCGTCGCTGTTGGAAGGCGGTGAAGCCTGGCGATGTCGTTTCACTTCGACAAAGCTGCTTCTGCTACTGCCGGAAGATCTGGAACGCCTTTGATCCTGTTCAATGTACCTAACAGGTCCGCGACCGCGGACTTTTGGCGCAGACGGCGGTGAAGTGTCAGCGACAACGCGCCGATCCCGTCCATGGTTGCGATCGCGTTCACGATTGTCGCTAATATCGCGATCTTGACGTCGCAATCGGATTGATTCGTCCTGATTGCGATCGCGTTCGCGGGCTTCACGGTAACGGTCACGATCCTGATACCGATTGCGATCGCGAACCGATTCACGGCCGCGGTCGCGCGCTTCTTGACGATCCCGTCCGCGATCACGTAATTCTTCTCGGCCGCGAGACTCTCGATGGTCACGTCTACGATCGCGTCCTTCGTCTCGGTCTCGAGACTGTTCACGTTCACGTCCACGATCACGCGTTTGTTCACGGTCACGAGATTGTTGGCGGTCGCGTCCACGATCACGCGCTCCTTTAGGGTCCCGATCACGTGACTCTCTACGGTCACGAGCTTTCTGACGGTCACGATCGCGTGACTCTTCACGGTCACGATCACGTGAATCTTGGCGATCACGAGCTTTCTGGCGGTCACGATCACGAAAATCTTGGCGGTTACGAGCTTTCTGACGGTCACGATCGCGGGAATCCTCACGGTCACGATCACGTGAATCTTGACGGTCACGAGCCTTCTGACGATTATGATCACGCGAATCTTGGCGGTCAGGAGCTTTTTCGTGGTCACGTGAATCTTGGCGGTCACGAGCTCTCTCACGATCACGCGACACTTCACGGTCTTGTGAATCTTGACGGTTACGAGCTTTCTCACGCTCACGCGAATCTTGGCGTTCACGAGCTCTCTCACGATCACGCGACTCCTCACGGTCCCGATCACGATCACGTAAATCTTGGCGGTCACGAGCTTTCTCACGCTCACGAGAATCTTGGCGATCACGAGCTCTCTCACGATCACGCAACTCTTCACGGTCCCGATCACGTGAATCTTGGCGGTTACGAGCTTTCTCATGTTCACGTGAATCTTGGTGGTCACGAGCTTTCTGACGGTCACGGACGCGATCACGTGATTCCTGGCGGTCACGATCACGCGACTTTTCGCGATCGCGACTGCCACTACGATCCCTATAGCGGTTACGGACCTCATCGCGATCCCGACTTCTGCCTCGTCTACCATTACTGCTGCTTGGCGATACGGCACGAGCTCTAGAACGATCGTCCACTTTTTGCCGCTCGTCACCGTTTTGGTCGTTATCTGAAGGGGACTCGGAGCCGTCTCTTGGCACCAGTTCAGAGGCGATTGGCCTCTTGCTTCCGACCTCACCTTCCGGCTTTCCTGCAGCCTCGTCAGCTTCCGCGGCTGCTGACTGCCGTTGTCCGGAGGCTTCCGCTGAAGCAGTTTGAGCCGCTACGGCCGCCGTTTTGGCTTTGGCGGCTGCGGCGGCGGCCTGAGCGGCTAAGATTGCGTTGGCCGCTTGATCGCGAATAGTTCGAGAAATTTCTTCCTCTTTTCGGCGAATTTTATCGCGCAGCTGCTCGGACTCGTTCTGTGGATGGGTTTGGTTCGATTCTCGTTATAATGAGGCAGCTGAGGATCTGGGAGGCTGGTGGCCCAGCAACTGAGCATCTGGGAGGCTGGTGGCCCAGCAACTGAGCATCTGGGAGATGCAGCCCCATAGTTGGGCACAATAAATCGCTTACCTCGGCCTTCTCGATCTGTGCCTCCTTCTCCTTGACAAACTGTTCAGGGATGCCGCAGCCGCTCTTCTGCGCCGAGTCCAACAAGCCGCACAGTTCGGACACGAAGATTCGGGCATTTTTAGCGTTCAAAAAGCCAGTCAGGTTGATCTGCATGTCCTTCAGGTCCGGATACTGGAATTGATTAGGGAAAACGTTAAAATTCAAATTCTGAAGGTATAAACCAAGTCACACCAAATTGGCTACTAACAGAAGTCATTTCACTTTTTATGACAAATTCAAGCTGATTTTTAAGAGAAGAGAATGAAAAATATCTTTTAAACTAGTTTTTAGTACAAAATGGCGCAGAAAATTTCTGCTTTGCATATAGTTTTTAGCCATTCCTGTTTAGTTCTTGCTTTTACTTTTCATCATTTACTGCGTGCGCTTGTGCTTCGTACGATTGGAACGAGTTGAACTCTGTCTGTCTGTCTGCCTGACAAAACACACTGTCGGTCTTCTGAAATACAAAAGGTCAAAAATGAGAAGAATAAAGGTTAGTAATTGCATTTGATAGATGAAAATGATTCATTCAATTTTGGTGTTCTAAATCTTAATAATATAGATATCAGACCCTACTTGGATTTGGGACTGGAAAAGTGCCAGAAAGACTCACTTTTATAGTCCTTTATCTACCAGATTTATAGGTTGACATTGATGCCATCTTTCAGAGTCACTAAGTAAGTTGTTAAAATGACTCCTTTAGCAATTCTTGTCCCGGTAACGTTTTCACTAAACACTATAGAAACCAGATAGTAAAACAAACAATAAGTTTACCTTTTCGGCGATGTTTTTAAACAAACCTAGAAAAATACGAGGGGTGCTGAAGTTTCCGGAATTTTAGCTACAACTCCTTGAGATAAAACACAGATGAAAAGAAGTAGAGAAGATAAAGAAGATGTAAATAGGACATTATTGTGTTCCCCGGATTTTATTTGATAATTTACAATAATATCACGTAAAATCTTTATCTCCATGATTTATAAAGCTGCTTTCATAAAGTCAGCCCTGGTGATTTATAATATTTCTGATAAGCATAATAAAACAACCCACCTGTTGCATTCTCGTAATCTGTATGTACTTGAGCGCGCTCTCTGCCTTTCTGTTCAATGATGATTATTGTCGATCACTTTGCATTGTGGCCTCAGGCTACAGAGTGGATATTTAGAGCACCGCGAATTTTAGATATTTAGTCAGGATATTTTTTATTAAAGTCACGTCTGATCCAGGATTAAGGAATCAATGCACTGTTTGTGAATGCATTTGAAATATTCTATAATAATTCAATGGTAAAAGGCAGGAGTTTATACTAAACGCCTTGTCATCTAATAAGTGCTTAAAATATGTTCTTTTTTCAATTATACAGCTAGCTATAACAAAAATGCATTAATTCCAATTTGTGGATCAAACAGAACTTTACAAATAAAAACATGATATTTATTTCTAAAAGAAATAATAGCTTTAATTGACATTATTTTTGCCTAAAACAACTGGCTGAAATAAAATTGATTGAAAAATGTTACAACGCATCCTACCTGATTACGAGTGCCGAATAGCACTACTTAGATTGCATCAAACAAGTAGTATGCAACAGATCAGAGATATAAAATAGGCAAGTTTTAACAAAAAAGTCTCCACAGATTATGCCCCAACTGTAAAATGCTGACAATAAGTAATCAACAAACCTGATTTTCCAGATAGGTGAAGACGAACTCAGTCACTACATCGTCTTCAAAAGTAAGAATTTCAGTCAGACGTTTAGTGATCCATGGCTTCAGTGTGTCCAGCTTCACCTTCTTCATGTCGATCTGCAAATACAGAATAGGAAGTCAAATTTTCAGAAATTTATTCATTTATTATAATAAATGACTGCACACAGAAATAACTAAGGAGTCGTGGCACAACAGGTTGGATATAAAAGTACATTTTCTCCTCAAATACTAAGCTATTAAGACTATTTAGGCATTTTGAATTTCTACCCAACACTTATAAAAAGAAAGCAAAATTATAATTTAGCAATATACCAACCTTAGTCTCCAAATTGCTAGCAAAATGCATGGACTTCAATAGTTTCTTCTGCTTGTCGGAGAACCTCGAGTCTTGATCGGCAGCAACACCCTAAAAATGGAAACATAAGTGTACTTTTAAGCACTTTTTAAGATCTTGATCAAGAAGTAAAAAATGTTATTTTAAAGTAGATTAATTTTTTCAATACATGTATTCATAATTACTATAGTGAACAGTGATGCCTTACTGAAGATATCAATAAATGATGCAGTGCAAAAATGATAAAAATAAAAACCTAAAGCTTGAAGAATTGGCCTAGGGGGATTTTCTTAATGAGCAACAAGGTCATATTACTTCTCTTGGTCTATTCATTAGATCCTTATTGGTTCATGCATCTATAGGTTTGATCCAAACTTCCTACATGTAGCATACAAGGCAAAAATATGGATGCATAATGTGTACTTTGAACCATGGGTTCTAATGTTTATTATTTATATAAGTTTGATTTTATAGAAATATCTTTCTTCTTACAAATACAAAATTTTGCTTTTTCATGGAAAAAAAATTATATTTTTAGAAACATGCATTCAGGCAAATGTTTTGGATAGAAAGTTTTATAAATAAGATAAGGAACTGAAAGGTAAATTCGAGTCGGACCAACTATTACAAACAAATGTAGCTTGTAGCAATTGTGGTAATGCACCTTTTTTATAATATAGTTATACTATTGTATTGTTCCTTTTATAGGATTATCTCCTAAGTATAGCATATTCTCTCTAGTATCTGTTTTTCTATGATTACTTTCTGTAGTTCCTAGAATAGGTTGCATTTAAATATGCACTAAAATTTTTATTTGTTTAAATATTGCATTTTTGAAATATTTTGCAACAAAAATTTGTTTTAAATTTTCTTTGGGATAGACAATACTAATTTTTTCAGTGTTGCATTGCAGTGGAGTCTTTAGCAGGTGGTGTCGCTTCGCGGAGAAGTCATCAAGCAGCTGGTGTCGCGTCGCTGTTGCGGAGTCCATGGTTTTGTTAGGTAGTGTCAGAACACTGTTGCAGTCATCAGTTGCCACAATTAATAAACATACAGTCAGAAACCGTATCCGGGTCTTCATTTTCCCAGTTTTTGTTAACATAAATGTTGTTATGTCAAGAGATAAGCTTCTTATAATTTTGTGAATCCTCTTCTTTCTTGTTTCAACTTACTTTAAAGTCATTAACAATATAACACATGAATAGACAATATCTGCTGTTGTGGACTTGAAGTTAAAGTTTCTCATTCTCTAGTTTTGATTTTGACATTTTTTGCTAATGACAAACATTGAGAATTAAGTGAACTGAACTCAGATAAAGTGACTGCTGGGCCAGTTACTAGCCTGCTATGAATTATAAAAAACAAGTAACAAGTAATACTTGTTAGTTACAATTCATGCGCTGTTTTTCTAACTGCTGTACCTTAGTTGTTTTACTTTTTATTGTTTTTAAATTTCATTTATTTTTCTGGAAATTGAAAGGAATACTCTCGTCCCTTGCCCCATGGTCTTGGGAGTGAACAGCAGAACAGGAATCCTCAATTTAAGTGAATGCTTTCCCCCCTGGTCATTCAGGGTCAACAGACATTGGTGTCGCGTCACCCCCCCTCCAGTCAACAAAATTTGGTGTCGCGTTGTACTTTTGAGGGCACATTTTTGGCACCCATGTCGTGCATCCGCAGGTATTTTAAACTTATTCCAATAGGGCTTAGAAGCTGTGACTCTCTAATACTAGGAATGCCTAAGACTAAGAGAGAGATCCCTATATAAGAATAAGATAGAAGGTATGAAAAAATATAATAGACAATGCCTTAAAGACTGCTCAGGCTAATACACATGCTACCAATAGATCCACAATCAGTAAAATATGATAAAATATTATTATGCAATAAGAGAAGTAGTAGCACTAGTACAAACTAGTGTCAGCATTAACAATTTAATAGTATAATTTTATTAAGATATATATAATTATGCACCCAAGAATAAAAAAAATATATATATAAATGGACAAGACAAAATTCAAAGCATAATAAATGCTTTATGGCAAAGCAATAAATTGTGAAAAGGTATAATATAGCTTGTACTAAAATGACACTTAATACCATAGTCTAAACATGAAAAGAATAAAACAGAAGCTTTTTAAAGGAGAAATATATTTTCTTTTCTCTGTGTTATTGATTATTTATTTCTCTATTTACTTTTGTCATTTGTTTTTCCCTTTAAAATGTTCATACAGTTATGATTTGCATTTTTCTAACAGTTATTTAGGTATTGTATATATTAATAGATCATAGTACTTATGGAAAAATAGGGGCCTAAACTACAAAAATCAAAGAAATTATCACTATTTTATTCCTAAACCAATTTTCATGAACTAAATGTTTTTGAAAATCTTTCAATAAGATTTACATGAAAGAATGCAAACATTTCTATAATTTTTCAGATCAAAAATCTCATTAGACCCCCTACTACAGGGATTATAGTCATTTTGTTGATAAGATGTTTTAGTGACAATCATTGTGATACTATGACAGCTGTTGTGGCTTCAAGCAAAAATTATCTTGTCAATCTAAAGTGATATACAATAAATTGTTGTTTTATTTATATATATATAAATATATGAACATAAATATATATTTTTTTATTTAATTTATATACATATACATAATATATAGACTATATTATATATCTTATATGTATATATTTATTAATCTTTTAACAGTTTTTTTAAATATATATGAAATTTAAATCTTAACATATTAACTATAAACAGCAGGGGCATAACCAGGAATTTCCTATGGGGGGATACACCAAGGTGAATTTTGTATGGGGGATACACCAAAGTAAAAGTGCTATGACAAAGTCACATGGTAGCATGTACAGTGAAAAAGGGCAACAAAAAAGTTTTGGTCAGGCTCTTTGGTGGGATATATCCCCCTATCCCCCTCCTTACATCCCTGATAAATAGATATTATAAAGCACCTCCTATCACTAAAATGACCAACTTACCAAATCTTACATTTTTATCAAGGTAAAGTCTATCATTCATAGAAGTTACTTGTCACTAAAATGACTATTTGTCACTGAAATGTCTGTCACCAAAATGACTTGTCACCAAAATGATATACACCCTATCTATTATAGCATTAGTGATAGATCTAAATATTTGGATTCGGAAATTTCATTTTCTGAATATGCTTTTGAATAAAAAAAATCAGGAAACTTAAAAAATTTAAATATGCAAGAAAAAAATTTGAAATAGGAAATTATTAATAAAAATATAATATTTTATATTACATTGTTCATTTTTACAATATTGGCAATAACATATATTTAAAAGAAAGTTATACCATATAAAGTCATTAAAATTTGGGACTTTTAAAGCATTGAACCTAAAGTTGCTAAAACAATTATGGCAATCGTTTTAAGTGCATAATCATTATTTGGTTGTTTTTTAAAGTGAAAATCCATGCCACACTGTGGATCATATAGTATATGCCCAAACATACAGGCATGCATTGGCTTTGCATACCAATAGTACACATGTATAGTTGGTATATATCATTCTTAAGAAAATGCACACCTAGCATACACTTAATAGAATCATGTAGAAGAGTTATTGTAAAGTTGAAAAAAGGTTTCTAGGTTTTTTAGGCTTATAAAAAAGCAGTTACACAAATATTTGCATATATAAACTTTTTGCAATAAATAATACCGCCAAAAAAGCATAAAAATCAACCAAATAATTTGCCAAAAAGGGTATATTTTGCTATTTAAACGGTTATTTATGGTTATAATAAAAAAGGTCATTTATTGTTGTAACACTGGCATAGTTTTGAGAATAGGCATGCACTCATTTTTTCCTGAGTACATTTGCAATTATTCAATTTTTCTTCAAGTGTACACCTAGCATGATTTGGACTATAGAACCTATTGACTTACAGTAAGAGACCTAAAGTTCTTAAATTGCACAAACAAATATAATGACAGTGTTAGGCCTAGTTAATGTTATTAATTAGAATTAGCTAGATAAGTTATAAATAATTGACATTTACCCTTTTGCTTTTACTTTTTGATTAGCCTACATTTAGAAGCTAGGCTAGGGCAATGGTCTAGATAATGTTAGGTGCATACCCAAATAAAAATTTAATAATTATAAATTATGCATACTGAAAAAATTTGAGTGCATGCTCCATTTTTTAAACTATGCCAATTCTGTGACAATAAATGATTTTTTTACATTGTCACAATAATGGACCCTTTTAGCAAATAATTAAATTGATTTTTATGCTTTATTACAAGATCAAAAAACCCAGAAAGCTTGAAATTTACACTTAAAAATTAAATGATAATTGAAATGAAAAGAAAAATGAACTTATTTCATTTTTTCTATTTTACAATAATTCTTCTACATCATTCTATAAAGACTAAAGTGCATGCCAGATGTGCACTACACTATTCTTATGGAGTGATGCATGCCAACTGTACTAGTATTCCTCTATAGCCATAGCTACGGCTACGGGATCCTATGGCAAATATAGTAAAATAGGTGCCTATAGCAGCTATGGATATGCCTATGGTAGCTAGCTGCTCTTATGGCTACGACTATAGAAATATAGTGGTTGCTGTCACATTCTATAGATTCCCATAGCTATAGTTATTAATGTTAAAAATTGAAAAAATATTAGAAACAGGTAGAGTAAAACAAATATACTTTTAGCAAACTGTATTATCAACCTAGAAACTTATAATAAAATATACCTAAAAAGTACAATAAAACACTAGCAAACTCTAATTTTTTTAATGTGAAAAAGTTTAGCATTAGTACTTTCAATAATGATGTAATTTTGGGGTCCCTATGGCTATGGAATATGGAGAATTAGAGTAAGCTGTAGTTTTGCTAATGGCTACGACTACGGTACATAGACCCTCCTTCCGGCGAAATACTTAACTATACATGCCTACTTTTGGCATGCAAGGCCAATGCACATCCAAATTTTCAGGTGTATATACTACATGATCCAATGGATCTGGGTAAATTTGTCAAATTTCTATTTGTCAACTGAGTTGATGAGTTTACTAATTAGGTACATAAATTCTGGGTAAACTTATCAACTCAGTATAGCCTAACAAAGCATAGAGATGCAATTTTTGGTAATGAAATACAATTAAAAAAGAGTTATATCAATAAAAATATTGATAAAAATGCTACTAAAAATTGATTTATATTTATACACATTGGGAGGATACAGACAGAGTCTGGAAAACTGAATGACTCAGCTAGACGGCTTGCTATATTCCTTACAATATGATGCAGCAAAGCCATCACAACAAGATGGGAATAATCAATCATATTAGCATATGCAAACAATATAAATAAAGAAGTTGATTTGATTTGTTATGATTTGAAGTGATATAAATTTGACAAATTTACTAGTTGATAAATTTATCATAGCTAATGAATAAAAAGTTGACAAATAAATAGTTGACAAGTTTACCAGCACCTGATCCTATGTGTGGACCTAGGGATGCTAAATAATATATTTACTTTCAAATAGTATCCTAAAATTTGACCCTTAATGCAATTTAATATCTTAGCACCATCAAAAAACCTAGCAGCTTGGCTGCAAGCAAGCATAATCCATCAAACCAAAAGTCAATAAAAATATCTTACCCTGAAGAATCCTGCATCTGCCATTTGAAAAGAAGACCTATATAGTAAAATAGCATATATGATGAAATTTGCAAAAGTTTAAAGTTAGATAGGGCCTAGGAGGCCTAGAGAAAGCTGTTAGACTTTAAACAATTTATTTACTAGGAAATTTTGAATTTAAGTGGGCCTGGGCTTGTAATAGTAGATATATTTTTTAGTTAAGTATCAATCAATAGGGCCTAATCAATAGGCCTAGCTTAATCCTAAAGGTTAGGTTAGTTCAGTTTTGCTCTTTGCTAAATAAAATAAGTGAAGAATTAGTCTCAGCCTAGACTAAGAAAACTTGATTTCAATTGCTGTAGATTATTTCGATTATCTTATTTATTATATTTTACATTCAAAAGCGAAAGCATTCAAACAAGCCGAGTCAATCTGGATCTAGCAAATAAAGACTTAGATCAAGTAAAATGAAGCGAAGAAATATTACAAGTTTGAATGAGCGCGCTATTAAATGGTAGTGTGTCGTTAACAAAATATTTTTATTTTATTTTTAGTTATTTAAGACTTAAAGTTTTGTCGTTAAAAAAGTTTGTTTCTTGTATTTCTTATAAAAGTTTATATGTACGTAAGACTTATAACACTAGAATGACTTATGCTTTAAAATTCGACTCAGATTGAATCAATCAGATTGGGTTAATACTCAAATAGGCCTAGTATGTGAAGAAGTCCGTAGGCCTAGGCGTTGTACTTGTAGGAACGTTTCAAAAATTGGGGGGGCGGGCAGGTTCAGTGATAGATTTTGGGGAGGGGGGGCGCACAGGGTGCACGCACGCCCCCGTCGGGTTAGATGTTTTTATATGGAAAATGCACTAGCTATGCACATTATCATGTAGCTACCGATCAGGGGCGTAGGCCTAGCCAGGAATTTCCTACGGGGGGGGATACACCAAGGTGAATTTTCTACGGGGGGGATACACCAAGGTAAAAGTGCTATGACAGAGTCACATGGTATCATGTATAGCAACAAAGGGCAACAAAAAAGTTTTGGTCAGGCTCTTCGGGGGGGATACATCCCCCCTTATCCCCCCCCCTCCCCTCCCTACGCCCCTGCTACCGATAATTTTCAGAATCTATCTTGTCAGCACTCTTTTTATAAAAGCGCCGTAGGCACACATTTTGGCGCCGCAGGCGCTATGTTTCGTCGCCCTGCAGCAAAATATATTCATGCAAAGCAGCAAAAACCGAAAATAAGCAAGAGCTCTAAATTTTACAATTAAAATATGGGGGGCCAAGGGGCCAGATAGGCATAGGCCTATCCAGGCTAGCCTACGATTACTGGCCCAGCATTCTTCTCGAATCATTCGTTAAACTATTTTTTCAATGTTTTCCGCATTTTCTCCTCTTTAGAAGCTGATTTTAGCAGCCAGTCCAGCTAGGCTAGTATTGTGCACCCTTGGCCTTGATAGTCAAATATAGCAAGGCAAGATCATTGGCATAGCCCAGCACACTGAGTCACCTTTCCAGTTGGCATCAACCCACATGTCGCTGCAATAGGAAGCTATTGTTACTAGAAAGGAGAGCAGTCTATAGCTCCTAGTTAAGCACCAGGATGAACAGGAATGGTGCAAGTGTATCTTCTTAAAGCATCCCAGAGGATGTCTTGAAAAAATCCAATAGGCCATTTGGTATTAGCTTAGCTAGGCCTACTAGAGCAAATTAGCTGCTCTAGCATATTTTATGCATAATACACAGTAGTATAGGCCTAACAATAGAATAATCAAGACTTGAAAAAATCTTTTATGTCCTATAATAAAATAATCATTGTAAAAATTAATATAATTAATAGTATTAGGCCTAGTATTATCAATTTAACTAGACATAACAAAATATCTATTTGTCCAATATTGACTAGGCTGCCTAGTCCTAGATAAATAATAAAACTTTGCTATTTATCCAGTTATTAGACAAATAATAACTGCTTATTTATCATTTATTAGAGTTTTTGAATTTAGTTTTTTTTCTCTAAATTCATTTTCATTAATATTATAATATATTTTATTTGTATATATTGGCTATTCTATTAATAGATCTAAGTTTGTTTGTTAGGCCTAACTTGATTTCCAACTATATTCAATGTCCATAAACCATGGTTTATTAGTATCTATATCTTAAATGCGCAATAGTTGGCCGAGTTGGTCAATCCAGCCAACCGATTTGGCAGCCAACCAAGATAAGTTGCAAAAATGCCCACACCCAAATAAATACCCAAGTAGTACTAAGTAGATAATGATACATTTTGCCTTAATAAGACAGTCAAAGTTATTCCTGCCGTTTATCCAAAGTTGTATTAATTTTGCTTTAGAGTTTCTTTTACATGTAAGTCACATTTTTGGCCAAAAACTAGGCCTATGTCATATTTTTTGTTAAAACTAATTTGTACAGTTGACCAAATTTTAGAGGTTGCATATGTATGATCTATATTAGTAGTTACATGCACAACTGCTAGCTAACCTAGCCAAGCTGGCCACTGTAAATTGTGGTGGACTAGGGGTAAGTCATAAAAATGCCCACCAAAAGAATATAGACATAGTACTAGTCAGCCTTAATGAAACAATCATAGTTACTCCTGCCATTTACCTAAAATTACGTTACTTTTTGCTTCAGCCTTAGGGTGTCTTTAATAGGTAAATCATATTTTGGTCAAAATGTAAGTTGCATGGCCAGTGTAAATCAGAAGGGTTGTGTTATGTATGTATTGGTATGTGATCAATTTGAGAAAAAAAGGCTCAACTGATTTTTTTTATTTGTACTATTCAATCAAATTTTACTAACTATTGTTAGTTTTAATTGTGACTAATATTGATTGCCTCAGCAATTGATTGCTGTTATAACTGCTTTGTGTAAATTTTACTGAATTGATTTAGTGTTAATATAGAATTATATATGTGGTAAGTCCTATAATTCATTTCATAAAATCAACAAGAGTTAGCCTAGATGCAAATAGATTGTATTAGGCCTACTAATGTATTAAGTAGGGTTTCAATCTTAATAAATAATTTTTTTCTGCAAAGCTTATTCAAAATAAAGATAGTTACATTGGCTAATAAAAGGATTATTGCACTAGCTAAGAAAGGGATTATTTCTCAAGCTAGAACATAGATTATTGCACTGGTTGAGTAAGGACAAGACAGATAATTATACACTTACACTGGCTAAGACAGATAATTGTACTAGCTGAAAGGGAATTATTGCATTAGCTAAGACATGGATTATTGCATTGGCTGAGTAGGGGATAATAGTATTAGATAATAAAAGGAATTATTGCATAAGCTAAGAAAGCAATTATTGCAATGGCTAAAAATGGATTATTGCACTGGCTAATAAAGAAATTGTTGCACTATATGAGAAAAAGATTATTGCACTAGCTTAGAAAGGAATTATTTTACTAGCTGAGAAAGGGATTATTTCACTTGATATATAAAGGATTATTGTACTAGCTGAGAAAGGGATTATTGTACAAGCTAAGACATTGATTATTGCATTAGACTAGATGAAAAAATAATAATTCATATCTTAGCTAGTGCAATAATAACTTATTAAGCTAGTGAAATTATCAAACTAACTGAGTTATTGATTATTGAAATAGATGAGTAAAGGATTATTGCCCTATCTAAGAAAGCCATTATTGCATTAGCTGAGAAAATTGTTGCATTAGCTACTTGCTGTCTGGGGGGATGCTTGCTATCCAGGGGGATAGGGGATGCTTGCTATCTGGGGGGTGGAGGGATGCTTGTTATCTAGAGGGGTGCTTGCTGTCTGATGGGATGGTTGCTATTAAAATTTACCCCACAATTTTTTATAATATATAATTATTTACCCATGTTTTCTATACTTTATGGATCATTTTTGTGATATTAAATAATGGTCTAGAATTATTTTTATCTAGCTTGAAAAAATGGGGTCTAACAATTTTCTAGCCTAATCATACACTTCAGTGGCTACAGTCCAGCTGACTATTTTACAATAATTCATCTGTTCAACAATATTACCGAATGTCGGCTTCAAAACCAGCTCCAGCGGGATTCTACAATATAGAAATTGGCGATTCAACTTTCTGCATTCTGGAACGCTATCAAAATCTTCGACCAATTGGATCTGGCGCTCAAGGTGTCGTCTGGTGAGTGAGCTTTATTGCCTGTGTACTGTACTTGTAGCATTGAATAATGAGTCGCCTAGCAACCATGTAGCATTGAATAGTGAGTCGCCTAGCAACCATGTAGCATTGAATAGTGAGTCGCTTAGCAACCATGTAGCATTGAATAGTGAGTCGCTTAGCAACCATGTAGCATTGAATAGTGAGTTGCTTAGCAACCATGTAACATTGAATAGTGAGTCGCTTAGCAACCATGTAGCATTGAATAGTGAGTCGCCTAGCAACCATGTAACATTGAATAGTGAGTCACTTAGCAACCATGAAACATTGAATAGTGAGTCGCCTAGCAACCATGTAACATTGAATAGTGAGTCGCCTAGCAACCATGTAGCATTGAATAGTGAGTCGCTTAGCAACCATGTAACATTGAATAGTGAGTCGCTTAGCAACCATGTAACATTGAATTGTGGGGGGCCGTAGCCCAGCGGTAGCGCAGCTGCTCTGGTGTGCCAGCGACCCAGGCTCGATTCCAAGTGCAGTCACATTAATTTGGGGCTGAATTGGAATCTCGGCTTGGCTCTGCTCGTGCAATTAACGGCCTTGAGAGCCAACCCCCTCAAGGCGCAGTGAAGTGTACATGCCTAACGATAATATAAAGTTAGGGCCGCTGTACACTCCTGTGTGAGCGTGTGCCTGCGTACGTATCCGCGCGCTTGTATGCCTGCTCAGGGGAGTCGGCGGAATGGGCAGTATTGCCTCTCGCCGGTTGTGCCAATGTCGCTTAAAGTGCGCCAGGGTGCACACAACCCCCCTGCCTCTAAAAAAACATTGAATTGTGAGTCGCTTAGCAACCATGTAACATTGAATAGTGAGTCGCTTAGCAACCATGTAACATTGAATAGTGAGTCGCTTAGCAACCATGTAACATTGAATAGTGAGTCGCCTAGCAACCATGTAACATTGAATAGTGAGTCGCTTAGCAACCATGTAACATTGAATAGTGAGTCGCTTAGCAACCATGTAACATTGAATAGTGAGTCGCTTAGCAACCATGTAGCATTGAATAGTGAGTCGCTTAGCAACCATGTAGCATTGAATAGTGAGTCGCTTAGCAACCATGTAACATTGAATAGTGAGTCGCTTAGCAACCATGTAGCATTGAATAGTGAGTCGCTTAGCAACCATGTAACATTGAATAGTGAGTCGCTTAGCAACCATGTAACATTGAATAGTGAGTCGCTTAGCAACCATGTAGCATTGAATAGTGAGTCGCCTAGCAACCATGTAACATTGAATAGTGAGTCGCTTAGCAACCATGAAACATTGAATAGTGAGTCGCTTAGCAACCAAAAAATTGAATATTTTAAACTCATTCTTATGCCGTTTTTCAGTGCCGCCTTCGATGCCATTCGCGGTGAAAATGTCGCCATCAAAAAGCTGGCCCGACCGTTTCAAAATGTGACCCACGCGAAACGGGCTTACAGGGAGTTCGTGCTTATGAAGTTGGTTAATCACAAGAATGTAAGTTGATTTATGAATAGTTATTTGTTGTCTGCATTATGAGTTTTACGTTTGGATTTAATTTGGATTCTTGTTAATAGGGTGAGATCTTTGCACGTTTGTTAGAGATGCAGTTCCTATCACAGTTTTACAGTGTGATTGATGCCTGTCGGACTACAGGAAGTCTCTTTGAAGGATTGCAGCTACTAATTTCTAATTTCTACCTAAGCAGACCTTTATGCAGCCTTATCGTCAAGCGCATCCTGCGCTTTGTGATTTTATGCAGGCTATAATTATTTTGTCGGTTTGTCGACTCTCTAGCTTTGATTGAGCTCATTTTGTCTGAGTGAATAATTGCTGCAGTAATTAGTGTAATAGAGAGCCTTTTGGTTTGCTTATTCGACTGTAAAGTTTTGCTAAAGGAGTTTGGGAATAATAGTGATAACGTAAAGCAGAAGAAGATAGTGTAAATTGTGTGACAAGGTAGGAAGGATTTTGTGACAAACTGTGTCTGACAAACTGGATTTTGTGACAAAGTGGAGTTTGTGTGACAACTAGAATAGATTGAGTGAAAACTAGAATAGATTATGTGACAACTAGAATAGATTAAGTGAAAACTAGAATAGATTATGAGACAACTAGAATAGATTATGTGACAACTATGATTAAACGATTAAGTGACAATTAGAATAGATTATGTGACAACTAGAATAGATTATGTGGCAACTAGAATAGATTAAGTAACAACTAGAATAGATTGAGTGACAACTAGAATAGATTGAGTGACAACTAGAATAGATTGAGTGACAACTAGAATAGATTATGTGACAACTAGAATAGATTATGTGACTAGAATAGATTAAGTGACAACTAGAATAGATTATGTGACAACTAAAATAGATTATGTGACAACTATAATAGATTACGTGACAACTAGAATAGATTATGTGACTAGAATAGATTGAGTGACAACTAGAATAGATTTAGTGACAACTAGGATAGATTGAGTAACAACTAGGATAGATTGAGTGACAACTAGGATAGATTGAGTGACAACTAGAATAGATTGAGTGACAACTAAAATAGATTGAGTGACAACTAGAATAGATTGAGTGACAACTAGAATAGATTGAGTGACAACTAGAATAGATTATGTGACAACTTGAGTAGATTGAGTGACAACTAGAATAGATTATGTGACAACTAGGACAACTAGGATAGATTGAGTGACAACTAGAATAGATTATGTGACAACTAGGACAACTAGGATAGATTGAGTGACAACTAGGATAGATTGAGTGACAACTAGGATAGATTGAGTGACAACTAGGATAGATTGAGTGACAACTTTAGTAGATTGAGTGACAACTAGAATGGATTATGTGACAACTAGGACACAGGATAGATTGAGTGACAACTAGGATAGATTGAGTGACAACTAGAATGGATTATGTGACAACTAGGACACATAGGATAGATTGAGTGACAACTAGGATAGATTGAGTGACAACTAGAATAGATTGAGTGACAACTAGGATAGATTGAGTGATAACTAGGATAGATTGAGTGACAACTAGAATAGATTGAGTGACAACTAGAATAGATTGAGTGACAACTAGAATAGATCGAGTGACAACTAGAATAGATTATGTGACAACTAGGACAACTAGGATAGATTGAGTGACAACTAGGATAGATTGAGTGACAACTAGGATAGATTGAGTGACAACTAGGATAGATTAAGTGACAACTAGGATAGATTGAGTGACAACTAGGATAGATTGAGTGACAACTAGAATAGATTATGTGACAACTAGGACAACTAGGATAGATTGAGTGACAACTAGGATAGATTGAGTGACAACTAGGATAGATTAAGTGACAACTAGGATAGATTGAGTGACAACTAGGATAGATTGAGTGACAACTAGAATAGATTATGTGACAACTAGGACAACTAGGATAGATTGAGTGACAACTAGGATAGATTGAGTGACAGCTAGAATAGATTGAGTGACAGCTAGAATAGATTGAGTGACAGCTAGAATAGATTGAGTGACAGCTAGAATAGATTGAGGCGAATTGGTGTGAACTAAGTAAATTCTGCTAAAGATAAATGTTTAAATTCTAATCATTCAGTCGCATTCGTTGGATTCGCCACAGATAATCGGCCTGTTGAACGCGTTCACGCCTCAGAGCAGTCTGGATGACTTCAACGAAGTCTATTTAGTAATGGAACTGATGGACGCCAACCTGTGCCAGGTGATCCAAATGGACTTAGATCACGAGCGGATGTCCTATTTACTCTATCAGATGTTGTGCGGCATTAAACATCTGCACTCGGCTGATATTATTCACAGGGTATGTAGTGATATCATTTATTATGTTTCTCACTATGCTACTGTTAGTAAAAATAAAAGTAAAAAATTGATAAAACATCAACAATTAAACTTTAGTTTTTTAACGATTTTTTGTCCTAACAATTGAACACAGGATTTGAAGCCGTCCAATATCGTAGTTCGCACCGATTGCACTCTAAAAATTCTGGACTTCGGTCTGGCTAGAACGGCTGGCGGATCCTTTATGATGACGCCCTACGTTGTTACTCGGTATTATCGAGCGCCTGAGGTCATCCTTGGCATGGGCTATCAGGAGAATGTCGATATTTGGAGTGTTGGCTGCATTTTTGGCGAAATGGTAATTGGATTTGAATTTTTATTTAGCTAGTTTATTGCTCGCATTTGTTTGATTAGGATCTGCCTAATGCGCAACAGATCTACCTAATGCACAACAGATCTACCTAATACACAACAGATCTACCTAATGCACAACAGACCTACCTAATGCACAACAGATCTACCTAATACACAACAGATCTACCTAATGCACAACAGACCTACCTAATGCACAACAGATCTACCTAATGCACAACAGATCTGCCTAATGCACAACAGATCTACCTAATGCACAACAGACCTACCTAATGCACAACAGATCTACCTAATGCACAACAGATCTACCTAATGCACAACAGATCTACCTGAACCATTCGCTCAGGTGCGCGGCCGTATCCTGTTCCCTGGCACCGATCACATCGATCAGTGGACAAAAATAACCGAACAACTCGGCACGCCGGGTCCAGAATTTCTGGCCAGATTGAACGCTGCCGTTCGCAACTATGTACAGAACCGGCCGCGATACCAGCCGTGGCCATTTGAGCAGCTGTTTCCCAATGACTATTTTCCTGCGGACAGTCCGGAGCATCACAGCCTCACTTCCGGCATGGCCAGGGACCTGCTCAGCAGGATGCTGGTTATTGATCCGCTCAGGCGCATCTCTGTTGATGAGGCTCTGATGCATCCGTATATTAATATGTGGTAAGGGCTCTGGCTGCAGCGCTGTCTGTCTGCCCGTCTGTCTGCCTGTCTGTTTGTCTGTCTGTCTGTCTGTCTGTCTGTCTGTCTGTGTCTGTCTGTCTTAGTGCCTGTCCGTGTGTCTGTCTGTCTGTCTGTCTTAGTGCCTGTCTGTGTCTGTCTGTCTTAGTGCCTGTCTGTCTGTCTGTGTGTCTGTCTGCCTGTCTGTGTCTGTCTGTCTTAGTGCCTGTCTGTCTGTCTGTGTGTCTGTCTGTCTGTCTGTGTGTCTGTCTGCCTGTCTGTGTCTGTCTGTCTTAGTGCCTGTCTGTGTGTCTGTCTGCCTGTCTGTCTGTCTCTCTGTCTGTCTGTCTGTCTGCCTGTCTCTCTGTCTGTCTGTCTCTCTGTCTGTCTTAGTGTCTGGACTCTGTTTGTCTGTCTGTCTGTCTGTCTGTCTGTCTGTCCGTCTGTCTGTCCGTCTGTCCGTCTGCCTGTCCTGTACCTGTCTGCCATAATTCCAGTCTACCTGAATCCTTGTCTGTGTATTTTTCTGCTCCAATTTTCCATATAAAAAGTTTGTTTTCTACTGTTAATACCAATATGCTATATGATCGTCCAGTAGTTGATAAAGCGCCTACTTATTACTAGTAGTAGTCAGCAGCAAAACAATCAAATTTTCTATTACAGGTACGACGACACCGAAGTGAACGGCCCACCGCCGCAGCGCTACGATCACGGCGTTGACACGAAAGATTTCAGCGTAGAACACTGGCGTCAGCTCATCTTTGCCGAGGTCAAAGCTTTTGAAGCCACTACCGCCGCAGCTGCCGCCGCCGCCGCTGCCGCAGCATCATCGACCCAGTCTCAGGCCTCTGGATCGTCAGGTTCATATGCCTCAGATAATAATAACCATTATTTTAATCATCAAATAATCACTGTTTCATTCATTTAGTACTCATCCTGTCATCTACCATAATCATCCCATATGATTATCATCTCAATAATCACCTCATCGGATAATCACCTCAATAGATAATCACCTCAATAGATAATCACCTTAATAGATAATCACCTCAATAGATAATCACCTTTTCAAATAATCATTTCATCGAATAATCATTTCATCGGATAATCATCTCAATAGACACTTATCTTATCGAATAATCATCTTAATAGATAATCACCTCAATAGATTGTCACCTTATCAGATAATTGTATAATCAGATTGTCATGGTAGTTATTCATTTTAAATAACAATTTAATAACCTATTTGCACTTTTCAGACGGCAGTTGCCATAGCAACAGTGGAGCCTATTCGTGCATCCCTCACTAATGCTAATATGAAAGAATTAACTGTTATTAACCGACTTTTTAAGCAGAGCGGCTTCCTCTGCAACTGACAGCAACAAGATACCAGTACTTGATGTGCCGCCGTTCATATAACTATCCCAGTGTTTATTAAGCTTTTAGTATATTTAGATTTCAGCAGTTTGTGTATTAAAAATTCTAATTATTGTGTAGTTTGTGCAATGTACTACTACTCTACTTATCAGTGTTTTAGTAGTATGATGAAATCGCAAAGGCGTAAAATGCAAAATTCTTGTTTTTGGATTACGCATCTGCAATCGACTCATTTGTAGGAATTTTTTCTAATTTGTTGTTTTAACGTCAAGTTTTGTTTTAATGTTTTGTTTAAAGAGCTTTCAAAATTATTTATATTTTTAAGCTGTTTCTTTATGATTGTCTTGCGTGAAGGCTTTATATATTTAGGTTTCGTTTACTTATTCATGTCGACGCAAACAAGTCGTTTTTGGATGGTTTCGGTTAAAAATTATTGTGATACTACTTGCGTTGTCGGCTAGTTAAGTAGCATAAACTGCGTATTGCATGAAAAATTGTTTTTTTATTTCTAATTATTTTAAATTATCAAATGACAGCTGTTCTAAAGCTCCATGTCGTAGTTTTTTAGTTGTGGAACAATTTTTTGACAGCTTTAATGACACTGACGTGAAATTTGTGCTTTCTCCTGTAGTACTCGTATTTTATTAGGTAATCAACAGTAGCATTCAATTTTGCGGTGTTGCTTATGTTGTTATTTGTTTTTTCAAACAGAACTCATATCACCTTGTAGTTTTTATCAATTAGGAGAATCTCTTCGTTTATTGTTCTTTTGCTCGGTTTTGCTTACTCAATTCATTTTGAATAGTTTTTGTGTGATTCAATATTAATAATTTAGCCTTTTTCGTATCATACTACTTCTCCAATTTTCGCTCACATTGTGTTTGCAAATAAAATGGTTTATTGAATATTAAAATTTTGATATATAACTGAACTGAAATTAAAGTACACAATGCACTTGTTTAATTGCACAGTTTGTAATTGCAATACCAATTCAGAATTACTGTAATTTATTATGTAGTAATTATGCTACTAGTAGTAAGTAAGTCCATTTTTGTATCATAATAATTTGTGATTCTGTATGCAGTAAAAATAAAATGCTGTTTGAGACAATAAAAACAACACAAATTGTTTCTCACTGCTCTGGAGTATTTTGTGACAGCAACAAGCAATTATTTATTTTGCTTTTTGAGTAAAAAAAAAATTCAACACCTGGTCTTCATCGGGATGACATCAGATCATGTCTTGTTTGATTTTTTGCTCAAGGGAAGAAATGTTGAGATATCAGAAAATATTTTAATCAGTTAAAGTATATTGGATAGAATTGCGTGGTATAAAATGGTTATTCGCTGTAAAAATAATGAACACGATTCATATGGGATATTATACTATAGTTAGCTAAATTCCAGCGCAAAAAGTTGTCTACACAACATATCGGAATTTTGCAAGTACAGTACGTTTGCGCCACTGTTGTAAAAAACTTAATAAAATAACATAATAACAATTAAATAATCTAAAGAAACAATGTCAGTAGTAATAATTGATTCGTAAAAAAATTAAAATTAAAAAAGCAAAAAGTATCTGAGCCCGACGTGATTCGAACACGCAACCTTCTGATCTGGAGTCAGACGCGCTACCGTTGCGCCACGAGCTCCACTGGTAGAGTCGAGCACGCTTAAGATATAAAGTGACACTTTGAAGCTTGGAAAAATCGGAATGGGCGCGACTCTCGTCTCCGGCCGCTGTGTCTACAGCTAAGTCAAGTAAATAAAGTAATTACGTCAACGTGGCAGAAAAGACGGTGCTACATATCTGGCCTTCGACGTCACTGATTAGCGGAGATCAGACAGCGCGCGCCCTTCTTCTGATTTCTGACAGATGGCAAATCCATCTGTCAAGTTTGAAAGATGTAAAGTTTGTCTGTCAAGTTTGAAAACGGCGAGCGATTCGAGCGAGAGGTGTAAATGTCACGACCCACTGGATCCTAGGCCACGTGGGAATCCCGGACAAACAAAAGAGAGGATGAGTTAGCAAAGCAAGCGGCGCAACTAACTAGACCAGAGCAGAACGGTTGTGGAGTTCAAGGCAATAAAAAGGTATCTGAGAAACCGTTGGAGACACGAGAGGTGCGACACGACTCAGAGCAGTCTACAGCGGCAGGATTGAGCAGACTGACGCCGGTAGACAGACGGCAACGTAGCACAGCTTAAGGGCGGGACAACTGCAGACCTAGAAGGTCAGTTTGGAGCCGGTGGCGGTAGTGGCTTTTAGGGTCTGCGGTGAGTGCGAAAGCAAAGACCACTGGTGGAGTATACGTTGTGCGCGGTGGACGGCCTCCACAAACGTCTAGTAGTATAGGAATGGAGTCGGTCCTGCATGGGCAAGGATGCGATGGTGATCGGCTTCCTCAGGGCGGGCCCATGCCCGCAGTGGATCGCCTGAGTGAGGTGTTTCCGATGACACAACAGACACGAACAACAAAAGTATACGCTGTAAGGGTCTTTGCATGTATAAAGGGCAGAACGTGTGCGCCTCTGGACCAGTTCGTGAAAGAAGGCCGCATCAGCACAATTCTGGACGGCTGTGGACAGTACGACTCGGCGTGGATGATGTGGCCTGCCATGCAAGCTGGATTCCCCGACGCCGAAGCAGGGACTTCTAAAGCTGTTTTGGTAGTCCCTGTGCCGCAACAGGTCGCTTTATTGGACGGACGTTGAAAACTCGCTCGTCGCTGATCTTGAAGGCGGCGCGAAGCAGGCAGGCAGAGCAACAGTCAACTGACAGGGACCGTCAAAGTTGTCAGGAAGGCTGAAGTCCCAGGTATATGGAATAATTTAATAAGAAAGGGAGCCTGGAACTCGCAGGTCTCAGCCATAGACATCGTCTGGGAGTCGTCTCGGAGCAACGTAGCTCGTACTTTACATGTACATGGCTCCATTGGCCTACAAACCCTATATTGCCTTGTCTGCATCGAAGACTGCAAAGCAGAGAAGTTCAGAAATAATAACTTATTCGAAAGTAAATTGAATTACGCTCGTAACTCAAGACAACTTGCATGTACGACTTCAATTTTTGTTAAAGTGTCAATTAATTCAATAATTTTAAGCTAATCAGAAGTATAGTACGTATATATTGCTAGTGTACTAAAAAATAAGAAAGACCAATAAAAATCCATATTTAGGTGAGAAAATGAGCGATTTTTAAAAATTTTCTGTTATAATTTTAAAAAGTTTCCCTCTTCTCAGGACTTGTTTGAATGAGCTTATTTTCTTTGTAATTTATTTTATTTAACTTTATAATATTTTGAATACACTGACAGCAACACTTTAATACAGAAAAAAACTTTTTGCTCAACATTATTGATCTCGTGAGCTATATAAACTGGATATAATATTTAAAACAGTCGGATACTACAGAGTTGAAAAAGCACAAACTTAAACAGTTACGATACCGTCTTTAAAAATATTTTTCTGCATTTTTTACAGGGACGACGATTTGATTGCAACATTTTTTATGTTTTTTAAATATTATAAGAAATCTCGGCAGTATATAGTATGTGGGACCATTGTGGGTAGGACAAAACAACGTAAAATTAGCAAGGGGTTTAAGCTATAACAAATAGGCCAATGACTGATTAATATTGCGCATTTAAATATGGGATTATACGTCCTTAACTACCAGGTACGTCCTCGTGTCATCAACTTCAAGGCCGTAGATTTTTTTTAAAAACCTTTGGTGCAAAACTTATACACGATTTTATCGGAATAATGTTGATTTGGTATCTTGCTTAGTGTACCGCCACTACCGGTAGAACACAGAATTTCTTGTGGCATTTAAATGCCTGGTTATTAATAAAAATGTTAAATACAGAAGGGATATTACCAACAATCTAGGGAAAATTACTTCATTTGTGTCTGGCGTTTTTCTGTCGGAATCAAGTTAAACGTCACAACCCGCGTCGCCGGATTTGCGCTGTCGAATGGCGTCCAGGATGTCGTTCAGATTGCCGCGTTTCTCCTTGATTAGCTGGCTAAGCCAGCAGGTTTCGTCGTCTTTGAAGCCCATACGGCGGAACTTCTTCAACAGCTGACGATAGTTGCGCTGCTCGGCGGACTCGCGATCAACCTCCTCGGAGTCTGAGCCGCTGCTAGATGACGAGTCGCTGCTGCTGCTGCTGCTGCTGCTTCCGCTGCTGCTGCTGCTGCTGCTGACTGCGGCGTCGCTTGCGACCTCCGCGACCGCGCTTGTGATGCCGATGATGCTGCTGCTGCTTTTGCTTCTTCTTAGCCTGCTGCTGGCGCTTGCGAAGTTGCTTCAGCAGCAACGCCTCCTCCGGCGTCAGTTGCTGCTGCTGCTGCTGTTGCTGTTGCTGCTTCTCCTGCTGCTGGGAACATTGTTCTTCAACGTCAATGCGAATCGGCTCGTCGGCGGTGCCAGCCGCTCCGGCCTCCTTCTGGCACTGCTGCATCTGAGCCTGACGCTGCTGCTGCCTCAGACACAGCATCTGCTGACGCCAGGCCCATTTGCGTTGCATCTTCTCGCAGCGTTTGGCCATCTTGACTTCGAATTTGCAGCGCGCCTTCTCCAGCTTTCTGGCCAGCTTAGGACAGGCGACAGACATCGGCGGCCGCTGGGGCATGAAGCCGAATGGCGGCTGGGGCGGGGGAGGGGGCGGAGGCGGCGGCATGTGCGGCCCACCGTGCGGCGGGTAATGACGCAGATGTGGCGGCACCGAATGCGGCTGCTGTTGCTGCTGCTGCTGTTGGCCGTGACCAAATCGACCACCCCAGCCACCACCGAAGCTCCACGGTCCGCGTCCGCGTCCGCCGCCGCCGCCGCTGCCTTCGCCGCCCAGTAGTCCACCGCGGCAGAGCCATGGCGGCAGGCTGTCGGCATCGCCTGGCCGGTGCAGCACCAGCATCGAGTGCTGGTCGTGCACTCCGCGGAGGACACACCGCTGGCACAAGTCGAAGTCCGGGCACAGAAAGCATCGAAATCGGCGGCCCCTGACAGGCTGGTTGCAGCCGTCGCACAGGACGCCCGGATGTTCGGCGCCGTCCGACTCGCAGCCCGGCGTCGGAGCGGCGATGATGCGTAGCGGAGTTGCCGCAGCCTGCTGATCAGTGCCGGCGCCCTGATAGCGCGAATGATGCAACCGTAATAGCCGGCGCAGCTCGTCGCCGGTGGAGAACCTCACCCGTTCCTGATCGGCGTCCACATAGTACAGGCTCAGGCCCATGCTGCAGCCGGCGGCTCCAGCAAACGCCGCCCCCAGGCGTCGTCGAAAATCGTCGAACAGTTGCTGCTGTTGCTGCTTCTGCTGTTCCGTCTGCTCCCCAGCCGCTGCCCCAATCTGATCGGCGTCCATCGACTCAACGACGGCGGGCATGCTTGGCAGAGGGTAGTTGAACCGACGAATCTCCTCCTGCGAGGAGCCCGGGCAGTACACCGCCTTGATGGTGACCAAGGTCGGGCTGGTAGCGCTTTGCTGGCTTGAGTCGTCTTCCATAATGATTGCTTGGTTCGAGTCGAAGTCTACTTGTCAGCAGATTAAGAGCTGAAGAGGAAAAGTTCCACCTTCAAATCGGCTCCTATTTATAGAGAATCTCGCGGCTATGCCGTCAAGCAAATCTAGGGTAGCAACGTAGAGATGTCGTAGCGGCAACGTTGGTCCTACGTCGGCTATACGTCGATTTTCAGTTGCACGCGGCTTAATACAAGGTAGTGTTCAGTAACGAGACAGGCGGTAATCTGTGTGGACACACGCGACCTCAACGAAACGCTTACGTAGCGACTACGTATTTGAGAGAGGCAAGGGTAGAGCGGGAGGACGGGGTTTGCCGTACAGTTCAACCCCCACCCTCCATTGTATGTACACTTGAGGCTAGACCGTACAGGCCGTGCCCGCGAACCCCCCCCCCTATTCAAGTCTTTTCTCTCCCCCGTCAAGCATTTCTTGGGCCACGGAGTGCTATTTTTATCTGCATGAGGTCTGTACTGCGACTGTACAGTCAGGAGTCTCCCTGCCTGCTGTGTTTAGTCAGTGTGAAATTCCCTCTTAGTCGTATCTCTTCGACTATTATTTACAATTATTGCTGATAAAGCGTCACCCTGTCGCTTAAAAATCCGTCAATTAATTAAGTTAATTAAGACGAAAACAAAAATACAAAGTTCAAGGAATATGCTTATGTTTAAGGAGTAAATCGCGCCAGGACGATCACTAAAAATGGGGCGAATTGTCACGTTATATATTTCGAGCTATAATTAAAAGACATGAACGTGTTAAAAGTTCGTGTTAAACTGATGTACCAAGAAAGTTAAATTCTCAAAGTGAGAAAACTGCTTTTGAGTTGACTAATTGCCATAGAAGTTCAATTGTCAGAATATTTCCTTGCAGATTCTCGTCCCAAAACTACGGATCTCTTCATACACTGCATCGGTGCACAGCTGCAGGTTGTCTGGCATCAGCGAGGGCTCCCCAGTAGGAAACGCAGCATGTCTGAACGCGGTTCGGAGACTGGCGCCTCACCGGCCTGTCAGTCTCAGCCGCCAAAAACAGCGGCCAGTGGGACCGACCGGACAAAGACCCTGCTGCGGGTGACGTCTTTGTCGAAGAGAGGCAGCGGCGCCGGCGGCGGCAGCGCAGTCGGGTCAAGTCGGCACCGGGGCTCCCTGCTAAAGCGTCGAGCTGCTGCGGCCGCCACGAAGTCAATCGGACAGATTGAGCCGTCGAAGCAGCAGCAGCTGCAATGCCAGCAGAAGGATCAACAATGCTTTCTTGAGTCCGAGAACTCGGAATTTGACTTTCAGCAGGAGCCAGACGAGGACTTGTTCTGTGCAGAGGAGCCGCAGCACCAGCAGCTGCAGAATTCGCTCTCCTGCGGCGGCACCGCCCTCACATCCGCATCCGGGCCGGGTCTCCAGCTGTTCGGAGGCGGTGGCGGAAGTCACCTGCAGTCGGCTGGCTGCAGCGCCGCTCTCCAAGACGTCAGCGCGTCCGCCATCCTGCAGCAGCACCAGAAGCAGCAGCAGCAGCAGCAGCAGCGGGCCGAGCAGCTGGACGTCTCCATGCTGATGCACAGCGGTTTCTACGGCACTCGCGAGGAGGTCGAGCAGCTGCTGGCTCAAGCCATCCAGCTTCACTGCCGGCCCAACAGCAAACTGGGTGACGGCAACTCCAAGGCTGCCGACTGCTGGTCGAGTCTGCCGCAGCAGCACCAGCCGAGACCAGGACCGAAGACTTCGGCGGCCTCGACTGCGGGTCTGGCTGAAGACCTCCTGCAGGCCTGGAGCGGCGGCGGCGGTTCCGGCGGGAAGTCCGTCCACTTCAGCTTGGACTCGCCCAGCAACACCGCGAGCTGCCAGCAGAAGCTGCCGCCACCTGCCACCGCTGCGACCCCGCGACCAACGATGCGCAACCAGCTGCTGCTGACGGACTTCTCAGAGGAGGAGACAGCCGCGGAGCCCGAGGCGGAGACGGCGGTGTTCCTGACTGCCAAGCCGCCCGTGCCGAAGCCTCGAACTGACCGCCGATCCGCGTCCTTGAACCGTCAGAGAGCCCAGCCCGCTCCATCTGGTAATTTTTGTCCCCAACCTGAATGCATCAGTGTTTATACTGAAGCATGTCTCTGAACATGAAGCATGTCTCTGAACATGAAGCATGTCTCTGAACATGAAGCAGGTAAAAGTACATGATTATTGAGACGGGTCGCTGAACTGCCCCAGCAGGTGGCCAGCAGGTGAAGCTCCGCAATTGCAACGCAGCCCTCGGTCAGCCACCCGGATCCGCCTCCCGCCCGCCTCAGCCGCCGCTAACGCAGCCGCGTTTGCCCGTCCCGACACCGACGCCCCGACAGCGCCGAATGGGGGGCCCGGAACCGGCCGCCGACTCGACGCTTTGCTGTCTGCCTCCGCCGCAGCCACCGCCAGCGCCGCCTCCGCAACCGCCGGTGCCTCGGCAGCGCCGTCGACAATCCATCAACTCGCTGCAGGGAATTCGCCAGCCAGTCAGCGAGTCCAGTAGCGCCCTGTCTGCCTGCTTGTCATCCACTCAGTCTGCAGAATCGGACAAGGTCGGCCACATCGACGAGGACAACGCCACGGTGCAGCCGGAGTTCGTGCACGAGGCTCTTGGGCAGCTGCTGCAGACCCGACTGCGGGTCACTCAGAGCTTCGGGGGCGGCACCGCAGCAGCGGACGCTGAGATTCTCCGCTTCGACCTTGCCAACGCCTTGACAACCGCCCGACGACCGCTGGAAACAACAGCGCTGTCGGCTGGACCGAGCCGAACTGGACCTTCGGGCAGCTCGCCAGGCTGCGGTGGCAACAAGAGACCGACTGCAGCTAGCTCCATCAATGCTGGCAGGTGATCTCAGACCACACCGCATGGTGAACATCAGACAGCGCCGAGAAATTCCACTACCTTGAGCCGGTCAAATAAGTTTATTTTTTGTATAAATTTAAGTCACTTTTCGACGGCCTCATTTCTATTCTTCAAGGTTTATAGAGACATAAAAAAATAATTTGTTACGCAAAGCTCTCGTACTCTCATTTGAACTGAATGCAGGACTACAACTATTTGTATACATGGTTGAACCGACTCACCAGTCAGATATCCTTATGTGTACGCGTATGGCGGTAAATACTAAATGTTTAGATTATAATTTTTATTAATTAAGCATCACCATAGCCGCAAGATGCAGCTCAAAATATAGCTAACTCATTTTGTATTGTCTTCTAGAGGACTGAAAGAAACTTTCTTTGTTGCTTTAACGGACACTAAGATGGACAGACAGACAGGCAGACAGACAGACAGACAGACAGACAGACAGACAGACAGACAGACAGACAGACAGACAGACAGACAGACAGACAGACAGACAGACAGACAGACAGACAGACAGACAGACAGACAGACAGACAGACAGATAGGCAGACAGACAGACAGACAGACAGATAGGCAGACAGACAGACAGACAGACAGACAGAAAGACAGACAGACAGACAGACAGACCTGGACAGACAGACAGACAGACCTGGACAGATAGACAGACAGACAGACAGACAGACAGACAGACAGACAGACAGACAGACAGACAGACAGACATACAGACAGACAGACAGACAGACAGACAGACAGACAGACAGACAGACAGACAGACAGACAGACAGACAGACAGACAGACAGACAGACAGACAGACAGACAGACAGACAGACAGACAGACAGACAGACAGACAGACAGACAGACAGACAGACAGACAGACAGACAGACAACTAATGGCAGTGTAATATCCCATAATTTAACTGCCCACAAGTTACTACTTACTTGGTAGTAGCCACTAGTGAAGTGCAGATTTATCATTTTACAACCTATGAAACGTAAGCAACGCTTTACTTAAACATACAAGCTTTAGATTACCTACCTACACCTGCAGCCCTACGATATCAATAAATCATTGAACCGATCCTGCGTCACACACTTGACCGCAGGCAGGCAGCCGGGCAGTCTTTATCTCGCTAAGGATTCAAATAAAAACGTTAGTGTACCAAAAAAGCCTGCAAAGCAGGGTCGCGATGCCAAAACCAGGGCATGCAGGGCCAGTTCGTGCTGTTCGTGTTTGGTAGTTGTTGGATGAAAAAAAAATTCTGTCTTTTCGAGAATGCTGTTACAAAACTCATAAAACGGAGTTTATCGATACCTGTTTACTTTTTCGCTAGTTGCAGTCGGATCTTTACTCAGGAAGTTACATTTGTGACTCTGACGCATCACGTCTATAAAATCCAGATATGAAAAAGTGCAATGTGAAATTTTCGGATTCCAAGCATTCGTTTTTTATCAAATAGTGCGTAGCTAGCGAGGCTAAATATGCGTGAACTGTCATAATTGCATCTGGTACTGGCTCTTGCTTTAACCTTTCTGCATGCAAAAGAGGCCTAACTAAATCACCCTTCTGTAACTATTAATAATTGAAATTTGGGAGAACTTCCCGACGGGGTGGAGCCACGGAGTACTCGTATTTGTATACTCAAACAACACCAAACAATCCCAAACAACCACAAATAACCTCAAAAAACCGCAAACAACTCAAAGAATCCAACCCCAAAAAACCCCAAACAAGGATCCAGCCCCAAACAACTTCAAGAATCCAGCCCCAAACAACTTCAAGAATCCAGCCCCAAACAACTTCAAGAATCCAGCCCCAAACAACTTCAAGAATCCAGCCCCAAACAACTTCAAGAATCCAGCCACAAACAACTTCAAGAATCCAGCCCCAAACAACTTCAAGAATCCAGCCCCAAACAACTTCAAGAATCCAGCCCCAAACAACTTCAAGAATCCAGCCCCAAACAACTTCAAGAATCCAGCCACAAACAACTTCAAGAATCCAGCCCCAAACAACTTCAAGAATCCAGCCCCAAACAACTTCAAGAATCCAGCCCCAAACAACTTCAAGAATCCAGCCCCAAACAACTTCAAGAATCCAGCCACAAACAACTTCAAGAATCCAGCCCCAAACAACTTCAAGAATCCAGCCCCAAACAACTTCAAGAATCCAGCCCCAAACAACTTCAAGAATCCAGCCCAAACAACTTCAAGAATCCAGCCCCAAACAACTTCAAGAATCCAGCCCCAAACAACTTCAAGAATCCAGCCACAAACAACTTCAAGAATCCAGCCACAAACAACTTCAAGAATCCAGCCCCAAACAACTTCAAGAATCCAGCCCCAAACAACTTCAAGAATCCAGCCCCAAACAACTTCAAGAATCCAGCCACAAACAACTTCAAGAATCCAGCCCCAAACAACTTCAAGAATCCAGCCCCAAACAACTTCAAGAATCCAGCCCCAAACAACTTCAAGAATCCAGCCCCAAACAACTTCAAGAATCCAGCCCCAAACAACTTCAAGAATCCAGCCCCAAACAACTTCAAGAATCCAGCCCCAAACAACTTCAAGAATCCAGCCCCAAACAACTTCAAGAATCCAGCCCCAAACAACTTCAAGAATCCAGCCCCAAACAACTTCAAGAATCCAGCCCCAAACAACCCCAAGGATCCAACAGCGAACTTTTGCACTAAGGGACAAGCGTTACTTTATCTCTCAAGGGCCCAGTGCAATACAAGGTTCTTTGACTTAGCCTCTTAAGCTGGAGAGTTGATGAGAGCTTGAGCGCCTCCCTTTATCTCCCCCCCCCCGATCAAATAATTTTGGCTGCGGCCTGTCGATCTGTTACTTTTTTCAGTGACTCATGCAGTCAGTAGTAGCTGCATGCCCCGTGATAGCTAGGGATAAGCGGAATGAACTGCAATGCCTTCCCGCTGCACCCGGACACATCCCCATGCAGTCAGACTGCTAGTCAACCTCTTAAAAAAGCATCAATAATTTAGGTTAGCAGAAATTCTTCACAGAAACGGGGTAAGGTGGACCCGAAGCAAGTGAAGTACATGTACAAAGCGACTCCTAAAAAGATTCTTCTTAAAGCGACTCCCAAAAAGATTCTCCACAAAGCGACTCCCAAAAAGATTCTCCATGAAGCGACTCCCAAAAAGATTCTCCACAAAGCGACTCCCAAAAAGATTCTCCTCAAAGCGACTCCCAAAAATATTCTCCGCAAAGCGACTACCAAAAAGATTCTCCACAGAGCGACTCCCAAAAAGATTCTCCGCAAAGCGACTCCCAAAAAGATTCTCCTTAAAGCGACTACCAAAAAGATTCTCCACAAAGCGACTCCCAAAAAGATTCTCCTTAAAGCGACTCCCAAAAAGATTCTCCGCAAAGCGACTCCCAAAAAGATTCCCCACAAAGCGGCTCTGAAAAATCCCTGCAATTTCATTACTATGTGACTCACTGTTTATTTGTTTTGCAAAAAGCGTTCGACCTGAATAAAAGTACATAACTAAAAAAACTTCCCTCACCTTGCAATCCAAACAGAAGGTGTTAGAATTGCACGAATCTTTCTGCTTTGAACTTTCCCAATTTCCCGCGTCTCTCTCAACTCATTAGAGCCACGCATCCTCATGCTGGATGGACTTAATTAACTTAGCAGCTGAGAAGTCACAAACCATTCAATCGATTTACACGAGAACTTGAGCATATTGCCAAATTTGTCTTCATGTATTCGCATATTTATGTAGATTCTTTTTGATGACGTCATTGAGAGTAACAACATTTCATTTGTGATTAACGAAAAGTTAATCCTAAGATACTCGTATATAGATTTAACAGATCGCTTGTTTCAATGGATGAAACTTGTTATCAAAGAATAAAATTGTTACATTGTAAAAGAGATACTCGCATTACAAAGATCATGTAATCATGTCCAGATTGTCGTGTCTTCACTCATAAACAAATAAAAGGTTGAGCAGAGGGCAGTCAGTTAAAGGAATTTTTATGATTGATGCATGCCACCCACTCAGTATCTCGAGCCATCCAGTGAGGTTTATGACTCATCTGACTCAGTCACTAAACGAGCAGTCACTGACGGATCTGAGTCACTCAGTCATTAACTAACTGAGCAGTCACTGACGGATCTGACTCACTCAGTCACTAACTGGGCAGTCACTGACTGATCTGAGTCACTCAGTCATTTTTTTAGCAGATCTATTTAAATTTATCATATATTCATTTCAGTTTATCATAAATCTAATACAAAGTCATCTCAATTTATGACCTATTTCAATTTTATATTATTTTATGATAGCAACGGTCCAAAACTCTCCATTGTAGCACTTAATACCATGCCGTCAATCTCAATAAACTGGAAGACGTTGCCATCTCAGCCAAGACTGTCAAGTGCATCCGTCAGCTCCCTTGTGGGTGGATCAACTAACTGAGAAGCGGGCCGTGAAGTCAAAGTTGAAACTTTTGTCAGAGCCGTTGAAAAAAAACTGAAAAAAAAGAAAAATCCTGCACAAAAAGCAACCCAGGTTTCATTAATTAGAGTTCTATAACTGCAGGCTATGATTAAATTTGCAATTTTCTGAAGCAGGTGAACGAGAAGGTTGAGAAACTTGTTAATTAGCTTCATTTTTTTTCTTTCCCGACAGGATCGCTTGCAAAGAGCGAAGGGACATTTAAAGGGCTATTATATGATAAGAGTGTGTCATTATATGGCTGTCAGAGGGTGCCATTATATGGCTGTCAGAGGGTGCCATTATATGACTGTCAGAGGGTGTCATTATATGACTGTCAGAGGGTGCCATTATATGGCTGTCAGAGGGTGCCATTATATGACTGTCAGAGTGTGTCATTATATGACTGTCAGAGTGTGTCATTATATGGCTGTCAGAGGGTGTCATTATATGGCTGTCAGAGGGTGTCATTATATGACTGTCAGAGGGTGTCATTGACGGTCAGAGGGTGCCATTATGTGACTGTCAGAGGGTGCCATTATATGACTGTCAGAGGGTGTCATTATATGACTGTCAGAGGGAGCCATTATAAAGCATTCAGAGGTGCCATCGTAATTATAAAATACAAAACCAACCCCCGAACAGCTTCATATTGGTTCAATTGTGCGAAAGTTCGCTCTCATCTTTGCTGAAATTAAAGTACAAAGATTCTTAGTGGATCAAATATGAAGCCACAGGCTTAGCTAAAGAAGTCTCGAGAGAATTCATCAGCCGCGAGAGAGCATACCTACCCCACCCCCCTTCCCACAGTCAGCAGGGCCTGACTTTCCATGAGTGTCGTACAGAAGTATGAGAACATTAATTGGGCAGATTCGTATCGAAGTGCTTGAGAAAGTAGAGGAAGTTAATACGCTTTCCTCTCGTCACGGGGTTCGGAAAGATGGTTGAACATTGTAAAGAAACTTGAATTCATGTGTAATATCTTATAGATACGGACATTGCGAAGGAAACTTGAACTCATTTGTAAAATATCTGATAGATATGGACATTGTAAAGAAACTTGAACTCATTTGTAAAATATCTGATAGATATGGACATTGTAAAGAAACTTGAACTCATTTGTAAAATATCTGATAGATACGGACATTGTGAAGGGAACCTGAATTCATGTGTAAAATATCTGATAGATATGGACATTGTGAAGGGAACTTGAATTCATGTGTAAAATATCTGATAGATATGGACATTGTGAAGGGAACTTTAATTCATGTGTAAAATGTCTGATAGATATGGACATTGTGAAGGGAACTTGAATTAATGTGTAGTAAAATGTCTGATAGATATGGACATTGTGAAGGAACTTGAATTAATGTGTAAAATATCTGATAGATATGGACATTGTAAAGAAACTTGAACTCATTTGTAAAATATCTGATAGATATGGACATTGTAAAGAAACTTGAACTCATTTGTAAAATGTCTGATGGATATGGACATTGTAAACGAACTTGAATTAATGTGTAAAATGTCTGATACTGGTAGATACGGACATTGTGCAGGGAAATTGAATTCATGTGTAAAATGTCTGTTAGATACGGACATTGTGAAGGGAACTTGAGTTCATGTGTAAAATTTCTGATGGATATGGACATTGTGAAGGGAACTTGAATTAATGTGTAAAATGTCTGATAGATACGGACATTGTGAAGGAACTTGAATTAATGTGTAAAATGTCTGATAGACATGGAAATTGTGAAGGGAACTTGAATTCATGTGTAAAATGTCTGATAGATAAGGACATTTTCGTATTACGAAAGTATCATCAGAGATGATGTTTCTAATATGTGCTATCCTGTCCTGAAAAAAGGTCCTGTTTATTTGAACGCCTCCGCGCCGTCTAGATAATCTCCAGAATACAGGGCGTCCGTATTGAATCCTCCTGTCTTCAATCGGAAACAGATAAAAGGTGAAGCAGTAGAAAAAATAACCTTCTGAATGATTTCTGATCTGACTCGTATGATTAACGCCTCTCTGGCGCTAAAGCTCACGTGTCTGGTTCATAGTCGGCAAGGAAAAAATGGAAGGATTAAGCAGCTATTAGCGTGCTGACTGCAATTTATAATATCTCGAATGAACCAAGCTGTGTTAATCCTCATTCACTAACTGAGCAGTCACTGACTGATCTGACTCACTCAGTCACTAACTAACTGAGCAGTCACTGACTGATCTGAGTCACTCAGTCATTAACTAACTGAGCAGTCACTGACTGATCTGAGTCACTCAGTCACTAACTAACTGAGCAGTCACTGACTGATCTGAGTCACTCAGTCATTAACTAACTGAGCAGTCACTGACTGATCTGAGTCACTCAGTCATTAACTAACTGAGCAGTCACTGACTGATCTGACTCACTCAGTCATTAACTAACTGAGCAGTCACTGAATTTTTTAAACAGAACAGAAAGTAATAGCATTATACCGATGCATTTAATCAGATCACTTAATGTCCCAGTGCGCACATGTGGGATATTATTCGCATCTGTTCGTGAGCAAGAATTATGCGGAGATTGACGCGAACAGATGGTTTTATCTTTCATTTCGTATTGCCCGACTAAAGTGATCCGCGTTCTGCTATCCAATTTCACTCCCTAAGTGCATCAATGACGCCATATCTATATGCTCGCAGTTGGGCCTACAGATTTGTCACCCGCTGAGCAATGGATCGAAGAAGCATTTCGAGCAAATCCATTGCTACGAGCTAGAATAAAATTGGATTGCTTGGATGCGTTTTGTGTTTGAGAAGAATTGTCGGAAAAATAGATGAGCGAATGAGTGATCTTGAATCATCTTGCATCCTTTGCCATGGATCCTGTATATTCTATAACGTATATTGGGACAGATTTCTGCGAGCATGCACTCTCCTATATTATAGGAACGATAATTAATGCCAACACTCATTTCCTTGAAGTGCCCGCGCACATACCGACTAATACCAAAAAAGTACATTTCCATACGAGCTCGTATCAAAGGATCACTAGAAGTTGTCATTGTACTCACCGATACGCTCGTATAACGATAATGTGGATATTCGGTAATCCAGAAACGTCTTAAGTCATCAGATACGTCAGAATTACGCGTGATGATGACTTAGTCAGAATTCTAACAGACTTTTGACACTTATTAATCAAAATAGATTTGCGCAAGCCGATTTTTATTTTATGCCAATACTGATATATATTTATATCTAACATATAGATAATATTTTAGATAATGTAAGCATATAGTTTGCAGTCAGTAAAGTCCCCCGGCTCATATTTGGCTAATCTCTGTTTGCCCGTATACTCGTAAATTATAGGAATATGATATGACGGCAGGAATTTCGGGCGCTGTCTGATTCCGGTGTAAATATAGGTATAGCAATCTGAGGGCAGACGGCTTTAGTTCAGGTTGACAAATCATTGTGGAAGGAAGAGTTTCCCACTAGCAGCAGTAGGCTATGGCTGGTTTTGAGACCTGCAGTGTCTGAATTAGCGTTGCCAGCTTGCAATCAATGTATTGCTGCCATGAGACGGAGCGACACAACAACAAACAGTTTTACTCGCATAAACAGAAATGCCAATCAATGCGCATGGATGCTTTGTAATAGTCTAGTCAACCGTGACTTTTTGTTCCAGCCCTGGCAAGCGAAGCCTCTTGTTAATTTTGAGTGCGTTTTTGACGAGCGATAATTGACTATCTCTGACACTCGTGAGCAGCTCGTCACATTCTCGCGCCACGACTCCTGATTTGATTCCGTGCGCGCTCACATTGGTTTTCGGGGATTGTGTCCGAAAATTGGCCTAGGTTGTTGTCGTATGTTTCGCACCCAAGAGGGCGGACCACAATGGCGCAAACATCCTAACAATGGTCTCTTCATTTCGGGTTAAGTAGAGAATCGACTTGTGTTCAAGGAAATTTTTTGTGTGTATTTTTTAGAACGGAAAATATTATCAAAAAAACCACTGAGACAAAAACCAAGCGTGTGCAGAACATTTTTATCGAAAGAAAACAGCAATACACGCTGCTACTACGACTTACATGTACGACAAAGCAAATTATATATGACTCAGGTTCTACGAGACCTCGTAATTATGGTCTTAGTTGACAAAAAATGATAACAAGCTCGAGAAATAAAAAAGACGACGATGAGTAATGAATTAAAACAAAAAAATGTTTCGAATAAGTTCCATCCAGCGTTCAATCGTTCGTGCAAAGTCTCAAATCGGTGGGCAAACTTGAGGACTTAACGTCTTCAAGCCGTCATTATCGTAGCCGCAGTCGAACCAGCAAGACAAGTGACCGTGCCGACAGTACAGCTGCTGGCGCTGGCCGGCGACGAAGCTACGCTGATCGTCCAGACACTGCCGCGGCGGCGGCATCAGGGGCGGCACCAGCGGCGGCGGTGGCGGCGGCGGCGGCGGCGGCGGCGGCGGCGGCGGCGGCTGAATCACCTGCACGCCGCCGTATTGAACCCGACGACGGCGTTGCTGATCCTGACGATCGCAGCAGCCCCTGCAGCGTCGGAGCAGATTGCGCAGACAGCGCCGATAAGCGGCATCAGTGGCGAATAGAAACAGCGGATTAGCGGCCGAGTTGGCCAAGGCCAACGACATGAAGACCAGATAGACGTCCTTGGCGATGAGCAGAAATCGCAGGCTGGCCTCGTCTGGACTGTCGCCGCCAAAGTTCCAAGCGTCAATGACGATGTTCCACAGGTGGATAGGCGACCAGAAGCAGGCGAAGATTACGATGAGCACAATCGATAGGCGGAAGATCCGCTGAGATCGTGCCAGGCGAGTTTTACCAATTATTTGGGGAGCCTGCGGCTGCTGCTGCCGATGCTGTTGTTGATGCTGAGGTCGGTGATACTGCAATCGATGGAGATGACGCTGCTGCAGCTGCTGCTGCCGGTTGATCTCTCGCAGGGACCGACTCGCCCGGGCCACCAGGCGGCAGACTCGCACGTAGGCAATCCCAATTACGAACAGCGGCAGTACCAACACGCCAAGTAGGATAAAAGTGGAGTACAGCAGCCTGGCGCGAGTCTCGTCCTCGGGAGTCGGCACCCTTGAGGGTAGAAGCATGGACAAAGTGACGTTCCAGCTCTCCTGGCACATGTGGCAGTTCTCTTCGTCGGTCAGACTGAACGGGCAGGGCTCCAGACGATAGTTCATAGCGCAGGGCAGCGCGGCCATAGCTGAAAGCGTCCAGATGGCTATGAGAGCCTTGGCGCAGCTGACGCTAACGGCCGGCTGTCGGGTCCCAGACGCTCGAGCTTGAAGTACCCTGCGCACACCGAAGCTTCTGCGCCAGCTGATGGTTGTGAGGGTGAACACCGAGGCAAACATAACGGCTAGATTAGCAAAGTGGACACCGCTGCAGGTGACTCCGCCAGCGTGCCATCGGTGATCGCTAAACTGGGCACCGGTGACCGGGACCACAGCTATCGCGATGAACAGGTCGCACAGGCACAGGCTGTACAGCAGCGGGGTGACCGGATTTCGCTTCACCTGGCGGGTGGCGGTTACCGCGTAAGCCAGCAGTAGGTTAGCAACGGTTGCCGTGGCGCAGATGAGGCCCAGTATCACTAGCATCACCCGATTGAAGTGCGTGCTCTCCTTCATCATTGCGCTTTGCTGCATGTTGAGCAGCAGCTCTTCACTGATGTTTAGATTGTCGGTTTTGACTGTCGACAGCATGGTTGAATACAGTTTGGCGACTAAGCGGGCTTCAGTGAATCAGTGATGCTTCTTGGAGGCAAAGATGGCAATCAACTTCCACGGGTTGTAATTATAGTGAGCGAGCTTAGATAGGGGCATAGATCTGCTGCCTCTCAGCCAATGGGAAATACTGGGATCTAGACAGACGGACCGATTCCGCGAGTCAAGAGCGACTGCTTTGTGCGTGATTCCTTGCTACACGGCGGTTCATTTGACTTCCTTGGCTTTGAATTCCACGCATCAGTGCCGTATTATTAGCCTGTTTATTCACTTCACATGTTCTGCTGCCGCCAGCATTGCCGATTTCATGGACCCTTTTTTCTAAATTATGCCTGTTTAACTTTGCAACGCCTCCCTTTGTCGTTTCTGGCGTTCAATACTATCTGTTTCAAAATGGCTACGATTTGGGATGGTTCGATCTTTCGATCTGGCGCCTTCATTTCAAAGCAGCATCATTGCAAAACATAGCAAGATACTATTGAAGAGTTCGGAAGCTGTTATGTGTTGCCTGCTGCACTTTTATGGCAGCTAATAAACGAGTAGATGGATAATTCGAAGATCTGTCTGAAGCTAGCTATATATAGATCTTTCAGAGGATTTCAGGAAAACAGTCTCGCTGAAACTTTCCCAGTTGACGTTTGCCCGCGCGAGGTATTCCGCAGACACGTTTGCCCCGCCGACCTTTGACGATCGTTTAAATACGAGTACAAGTAAATGGCTTAACTTTTTACTCCAAAACACGGATGGTACTCGTAAAAAGACTTTTGCAATTTAAAACAGTTTCTACAATACCAAGCAAAAATGAATTAATTTACATATTTCATACTGACATGTTATGACGTAAAGCTTTCGGAAAGGTAGCTAGCACCTTAAACTCAACTTTTATTCACCATAGCATAGTCAGGACCGAATGATTATTTGTATATTTGTATTTGTATAAGATACAACGAAAAGTGTGCATCCGGAGAGAAAACATTGGCAGATACCCTTTATGGTTGAGTACTCGTATTTTCCAAATTAAATGATTTTAGGGTCTTCCCTAAAATGTTACCTATTCACGATTAGAACTTTCTTTTCTCCTATTTTAGAAACTTCAGTCAAGTCTGTACGAACACAACTAAAATAGAAGGACATTGCACTCGCACATCATAGACATTCCGTGGCGCATCAATTTTGGGGGCTTGCCTGCATAAATTGCCTACCTAGCCTAGGTTGTTGTCGACCGATTCGGGCGATGTACGGGCTGGCGTATTAGACGTGCTTTTTTACATGCCGGTATTAGCTCAGGAAAATCTCACTTGATTGTGATGCAACCTGGGGAATGATAGCTTACAGAACTATATTGCCCGAGGCACTGATACCAGGGTAGAATGGGATCAGCCCTCACCCTCCCAGGGGCACCTGCCCTAGATGGAGAATTGGTAGCTTGGGTTGTGGTCCGATAGCAAGGTCCCACTGTTCTAATCCCAGCTACATACGGCCAAGGAGTTTTGAAGGCAGGGACTGCTTAAAGTAATTCTGTCACCAACCCTATTCTGGGCATCTGGATTTGAGATATAGAGGGAGTGTTCAAATGAACAATTTTTTGACTGCCGTCTGGCAAGCTATAGCGCTGTGATCGGAAACAATGAGGAATTGGCCTCTATTGCTTTAGGCTCTGTTCACAGGTTTTTTAATAATAATTACATTAGTCTGCGAGTACCATTTGCATACAGCTGCACGTACATTGTTACACCTAAAATCTCCTTACGATCTGCCTACAGCTTCAGTTTTGTATCCCTGCAGCTGCAGCCCTAGCCTTCTCACTAGCCTGCATGCTTAAAAGATGCAAGACAAATGGGTTATGATTTTCACCTGACAAATTGCTCAGCTGCAGATGCTACTGCTCGCGAATGAATGATTGAATTACTGCAAACTGGGATCCGGATCCCGATGGTCAATCCCGGGATTTTCGAATCTCGGACAGTGTGATCCCGGGATTCTGGCCTAATCAAAATCCCAGGATTCAGAATCCTGGGATTTTGGTCTAATCCCGGGATTTGGGGATCCCGGTATTGTATTCTCTACAACAAACCTTTAAATTTCATGCAAAAAATTGTCATATAGTGCGACTGGATGCTAAAAAATAAAGTTGAAGCAGAGAAAGAGTTAATTGGAAATTTTTCTAATAATTTTTAAAAGCTAAATTTACGATAAACTGAATACTCGTAACTGGTGTTTGACAAATATCCGGTACGTGTTAAATTGAAAATTAATAATTTGCCCATTGTCGGCAGAAATTAATTTTGCAGATTTTTTCATCCAATTAAATAAATTAGTCCGCCTCAATCGGCTCTCTGTTATTTACTTTCACAGAGATGTGATGCAAAAAATTAATAAACTCAATTCAGTGCAGACTTAAATCAACTTGACAGTCACCGATTGTCATAGTTAGTATTGCAAGAAAATTCTGTGTACTATGAATACGAGTATTACAAGGTTCTGTTCTCAAAGTACATGTATACTCAATGTACCGCGTACGTGACGATAATGCCTGCTCCGATACAGAGCAGCGCACACACGCCTGACCCTGGAACTGTACAATATCATTCCAAGTAAACTCGCCCGAGTTTATCACGCCGCTACACAAGAAATCTGTGCCAAAGCTTGCAAAGGACCTTGGGAGTGTACGCTGGTGCATGTAATCTAAACGCCAGCGATGTCCTTAAGTGCACAGGTGGCTCAAAACGCATGAGGCCGCTTAAAGAGAGAGTCAGTTTTTCTTGCAGCATTGGTAAGACAACTTGCGATCGCCAGCTAATGACAACTTTCTCGAGTTGATATGTCGGTCAGAATAACAAAAAAATTATCGAGCACTCGACGCAAAGCGCTCCTCGCTGTAGTGTTGATTTCTTCACTAATTTTCCTTTTAACCCTGACTGGAAATCCCTACGTCGCGTTGAGTCGCTACCTGTTTGAAGCCAAGTCGACGCTCGGACAGCACAGCAGCCGGACAGTGTTCAGTTACGGCAGCGACCAGGTGATATTTGAGCACGGTCGGCACCAGCTCTACGCCGATCGAGTCAACCAACTAAGCGACGCCAGCGTGTCAATTATCTATCGCAGTGGAGCCTCGCTGCAGGTCACGGCTAACTGTAGCAGAACTGTTCACCTGGGGGAATCGACAAATTCATCCTGGATGCTTTGCACTGCTGGAACATTCAAACCGCAGCCACCATGTTTCGCGATATCTTTTGACATCAACGAACAGTGGAGTATTGAGGCTAGCGAGTTAGCTATCAGGTTCGGCTGTCAAGCTCTTGTGTTCGATCCAACAATAGCGCAGACGGAAAAATCTCGCGTCAACAACAGAGTATTCTACCTAAGAGAAGGTTTGAAACAATCAAAAACGACGGTTTCCAGGCCAAAAGACGCATACCTTGGTCATTTAAAGCGACTCGGAGCGGAAAATCTCGTCATCGATGTGCTCGAAGTGAACCTTGGCGTCTCCGGCTGGGAAGCTGTCGACGAAGCCATCGCAGACGAATCGGTGCGGAATGTCAAGCAGTTACTCCTAGCAGTTCCAATCGGCCAGAATGTCTCAGTTGAGATGATGCGAGGCGAAATGGGAGTGATTTCTAGGCTCGACCAGGTTGGATTTCAATTGTGGCACTACAGACAGAGAACCTTGAGATCCAGCGATGGCAAACTTAATCTACTTTGCCAATTTCATTTTATCAATAAAAATTTCGCTGCAAACGATGTTCGAGCCCGAAATTCAGATGCTGGATTGAACAAAGTTCGAGACTCGCTACGTCAGTTGACTCGTACGGTTAGAAAGCTCGTAAATAAGCCGAACGCTTAGACTTTCGTGCGTCTCTTGAAGAGCGAATGTAGGAATTGTGCGTGGGCAGCGAATGTTTTAACCGTAAACATTTTTTTGCTTTCATATTTGAGCAAAGATACGAGAGTAGGTTGCAAAAGGCTTCGTGTTTAAAGACGGTGTTTTTCAGGATACGTGCTGTTGTCAAGACTGCAAATATCAATAGATTTCAGGCGCACTCTGATTAAGATGAGACGTCATGAGTAATACGCTCGTAATAAACATGATGGCGCTACAGTTCATGAAGTACAGTCTGTTTGTGTGGATGCCACATAGCAGCCTTTGCAAAAAGTCCTTGAACCCAGATATTATATGTATACGTGATAAATACTGCAGTGAGCCGGTCGATCAGCAAAGAGTTTGATAATATTATATACGCTCGTACTGGGAGAGAGAATTTTGTGTGTAAGGGCCAAAGTTTTCTGCTTGCTTTCCGCTTGGTTTCTTATTGTACTACCGATATGTTCTATAATTGAAACAATTTTTAATCAACACACCTGTTAGAGCGCTCATGTAACAGCTAGATTGGCGGTTTGGATAGCTACATAGCGACAATTGCGGAACAACTTCACCAATCACAAACGCCCGGAAATCTGCTAGTTTTTTGCATTGAATTGACTACTATTGAGGGAGTTTCGAAGGCAGCAAATTTGCTTTCTAGAATTTTGGCTGTCAGGCCCTATAGTTACCGACGGAAAAACCAGACAGTGTTGTTTACTTACGGGAGGGCCTGCGTCCGTCGAATGCAAAAAGGCCTAGGTTTTCAGAGACCCATCTAGGTCACTCAAAGCGACCAGCGCTTGCTTATCGAAGTTCTGGAAGTGAGCATCGGAATCTCCGGGAGGCTGTCGAACTCGCCGCGGCTACCGGGTCGATATGGAAAGTCAAGCAGCCTATAGTGTCGGTCCCAAACTACGATAGCTTTGTCGATTTGATGATGAAGTATGAATCGAATTGGATTCCGACTTGGATTCCGAAAATTTTCAGCTTTGGGAGCTTCCCTTTACTCGTATCAGTAATTAGCTCGTACTTTCTGCTCGGCACTGAAGCGTTAGTGAGTCGGGTACAAGCTATTAATATAGTACAGATTCCTGTCTCAGTTGAAAGGAAACAATTTTTGAGCATCAGTGCAAGAGACTTCACACAGCAACAGCCGAAACATGCGTACTATCAGAAGCAGCCTCAGTTTCACTGTCGCTACAACAGAAGAACTGACGGCTCAGACGGATGGCGGATGGGACTTGTGCTTCAGCGAATCTTTCAGCACCGGGCACCGTCCGAGCAGTGCGTTGCTTTCTCTGTTGGTTTCGGGTTTATTTTTTATTACGATGATCAACTGGTTAAAGAGTTCCGCTGTCTAGTGTACATACTCGATTGTAGCATGGAAATTGCTGACCATCAAAGGCTTACAACGTCTCGGTTTTTCAACGTTGGCCTTTCGTCGGCGAACACGATTGCCAAAAATGGCTGGAAGATGTGATCGCTCTGCTCGCTAATGGAGGATTTCGGCTACGGCGACAACGGGATCGAGGGGCCGAGACCGAGAGAGGAGCCGGAACCTAGTCCCGCCGCTGTGACCGGGCCTGACATCGAGCGCGAGATCCTAGAGACCGAAAGACGAATCCAACTTCTCAAGCTGCAGCGGGAAGAGCGGCAACTCCGTAAGGAACTCGGAATGGACAACCAAGCCACCCAAGGTTCCACTCCAGCACTTCAGCCGGATCAGAGTAATCCACTCAATTTTTGGAGGGCGGGGATAGCAACCACACAGCTTCAGCACCGACAACAGAGTCTGGCCCTTTGCTGGTGGCGAACTTTCTACAGCCTCACCTACCTAACGAAAGTAGAATTGCGAAGGACAAAGGTTATGTCGTCATGGCTGTTGGCGCACCGATTCATGCGCCAGCTTCCGCCATCACTGTCTGTCCTTGGCTGCTCTTCTTAGCCTCTCCATTGTCCATCCGGTCCATTATTTCAAATCATCTTCCCACTGCCACTTCGGTCTTCCTCTTCTTCTTTCACCTTTATTTTCTCCTTGAGTACAGATAGTTGCTATGGCTCCTTTTCCTCGTCCTCGACCTCGTCCTCGTCTCGTTTGAGCTTTCTCCGCTTGATGATCGCCTCTATAGATTCTGGGTCCTTGCCTAAAATCTCCTTAACTTTTCTCCAAACACAGGCACTTGTCTTTTTCTCTTTCCATTAAACCCTTAGCATTCTTCTGTAACATTTCATTTCAAACGTTTTGAATTTCTTCATACTTTTCTTCCCGAGAGTCCAGCTCTTGCACTCAGAGAGCAGCGTCGCCCACGTGACCGCCTTTGTTATCTTGAGGAGATTCTTCAAACCGACTCTTGAGCCACCAAAGCTCATGAAGCCTTATCATTGAGCTGGTTGCGACGCCAATTCGGATTCTGATGTCTTCCTCCGAGGTCCCATTCTCCATGACGGCTGCCCCAGATATTTAAATTTCTTCACCTGTTCCAGTTCTTCTCCATCAATCACAATCCCTAGCCTGACTTTGTCCTCACCCATTCCCTGTCACCATGCATTGTCTTGTTCTTTTCTTTGCTGACTTCCATGCCAATTTTCTTCAGATTCTGTCCAGCTTGGTTGTCATTTCTTGCAATTCTTATTCATCTTTGCCAATCAAATCGTGATGTCGTCTGCAAACCGCAAGTTGTTGAGTTGTTGATGCTCATGCCGATCCGCAGCTGATTCCGAGCTCATGCAGTTCCTCAATGAAATTTCTGTCATTATCCGTCTCAGGAATAGATTGAAGAGAGTAGGTAATGGGATACATAATCCTTGTCTTACTCCCACCGTTGCCCTAACTGCACTGGTCGCCTGCCATAACTTTTGGTCTTAGCTTCTTCAAACAGTCGCCTAATTATACTCTCTTGTGATGTCTTCTCCAATGTTGCATTTTTCATTGTGCGTGTACAAAGTCGTTTTTGAAGTCTATGAAATTGTAACAGATTATCTTTTTGCTGATTTCTAGCCTTTTCACACAAGTCGCAAGACAGTAATTTGCTCTGTAGTGCTCCGGTCCTTTCTGAAACCTGCCTGCATCTCGCTGAGCACCTGCTTTACTCTCGGTGTTATTCTTCTTAAGATCATTTTTAGCATTACTTTTGACGCATGCTTGATGAGGCCGATTGTCCTAGTCGCTACATTTCTTGCTGTTGGCTTCTTTGGCACAGGTATGAAGATGGATTCGGTCCACTGTGATGGCCATTCTCCATATTTGAGAATTTTGTTGCAGAGCCTATGCATAGAGTCACTGTGTCGTCACCTTCACTTTGAATCAATTCTGCGGTTTTCAACATCCCAACGCCCGTCGCAGCGTTGATGTTGTCCGCTCCTGCACTCTTGTTTTTCTTCAGACTTTTTATTGCAGCCTCTACCTCTGAGCTCAGAAACTCACACTTCGGGTTTTCTACCTCTCCATCTCACTCAATGTCTCCCCCCCACCACGCTTCTGTCCACGTTCGTTTTGTGGTTATACAGTTCGCTGCAGTATTCTTCCATCTTTGCACCATCTCTTGGCTTCTTCACAAGGGAGGTCTTCCCTTCCCTACAGTATTCTAAAGTATTTATTTGTTTTTGCGGCATTCCGTCAGGTTCTCGATTATTTTAAGCCTTCTCTCGTGTTGTTACTTCTTCGCTTTTCTCAGTTGCCTTTGCACTTTCTTGTTTTATTTTCTGTACTCGTGCATCTGCTTCTCTCCCTCATGTTTTTTGCTTCGTAGCTCGATCACGTCGCCCGTCGCAGCTTATCGAGGACCTCTTTGGTGATACATGGCTTTCTGATTTTTCGGCGCTTCCCCAAAAAAATAGAAGTTTATTTGTTGCTTCCGTTATCCCAATTGTAAGTTCGTCACAGACTTTGTGGCTGCTGCTGGTCTTCTGCGAGTAGTAGCAGAGGCGCAAATCTCGATGCATCGCGGCGATGACCTACAAAGCATCGGTTTCTTTAGAGTGATGCTTTAATCTATAACTTAGCACACTACAAAAACAACTGAACTCTGACCTGTTACAGCCTTGATTTCATCCATAGAGTGTCCGCTGTCAGCCAAGTTCGTTACGGTCGTAGCTCTTACGCAATGATTAGTATAGACACGACTGAGTCCAGCACGTTCAGATACCTTTTTTATCATATCGTTAAGCGTGTTCAAGCTGTTCAAGTCCGGAAATATCTCCAGTCGCAATTCTTGACAAATTGATCATTTTTCTCTAGCTCAGCAGGTTGACAAAAAAGGAAGTTAAATTCAGAATGAAAAGAATTCTGATATCCACTACTTAACTGTAGTCAGACTCTGGTTGATTTTATCTATGGTTAAAATGTGGGGGCGAAGCCCCCCATCCCAGTTTTTGCACTCAGCCACAACAACAACAACACAACAAAATACGCTGTCAGGATGGCAAAAGTCTGCGTCACAGGGCGCGCTTCATGGCTTGGGCGCGAACAAAGGCCGCGCCACCGGCAGTGTCTGGGGCGCCGGCGTCAGCCAGCAGACAGTCGACGTAACGCCGAGTTCGCGCTTGACCTCGCCGGTAGGGTGCCTGCAGCGTGAGCAGCAGCACCTCCTGCACCGGCTGTGGGCAGTACGACTCGGCGCGGATGAGCTGGCCTGCTTAATTTATTTGCACCTCGGTGCAGATAAATGCCGCTACCTCCTCGTGGTCAGAGCGGAGAGCCGCGCTTAACTGCTGCGGCGGCCAAATGCGGCAGGACCAAGCGAGGGCAGCGGAGCGCCCGTCGGCGTGTTGAGCGTCGGCGTGAGCGGAACCGACGAGGCCGGCTGCGTGGCGCCGCCCGTCGAGCTGCCGCGCGGGTCCACTCGGATCCTCCGGGTGGCGCCGGGGACCGTGAGGCTCAACTGCATCGAGCCCCAGCCGTACAACAGGGCATGCTTCGGGTCGGGACGCTGAACTGCCGCACTCTCAAGGCTGCTTGGCGTAGAGGGGTGCTGGCGAAGCTAGCGTACGACCTGAGCTGCGACATCATTTCGCTACAGGAGGTGTCTATCAAGGCCGACCCGGGACTTCATTGTGAGGACTTGGGCGCCGGGTGGACCCTCTACCATACTTCTGCGGACCAGCGAGGCCGTGGAGGAGTTGGAGCGCTGATCGGGCCGAGGCTGCAGCAGAGCTGTCGCTGCGTCTCCCTGTCCCCCCGGTTGCTTCGGATCGACGTCTGGCTTCGCGGTCGGAATGCTCGCCAGTTCTGCGCGTACTCGCCCCCTGCCACACGCCCTGACGAGGCTCAAGAGTTTTTCAAGCAGCTCTCAGCGCAGGTAGAGGCGACGGCGCAGCGTGACACAGCGGTCGTCCTCGGAGACCTGAACGCAGTCCTGCGTAGGTCCGAGAGGTCGCTGTTCGTGACGCCACGCGGGAACAACAACACCGAGGCATTGGAGGACTTTCTGGAGAGGCAGGACATGGTGTCGGTTAACAACCGCTTCCGCAAGCCACTGAGCGGTCTCGCAACCTTCGTGGGCTGCAAGCGGAGGCGACGGAACGCGCGTGGCAGGAACGCAACCCGGAGACAAGCACAGCTCGATCACGTGCTCGTGCGTTTCCGTGAGCGTCGTCGCGCCGTCAACTGCCGCACCATCACGCCGCTGGCTCTGCGGTCCGATCACCTGCTCCTCATCTGCGACCTCAACCTTCGCGATCCGCTCTACCGTCCGCCGAAGCGGCCACCGCGGCGCTACTACCGCGCGCTCAGAGCCACCGATACGCAGCGTCGCTTTGCTAGCGCCTTAAAGTCAGCCACGCTGCGGGCAGAAACAACGATTCGGCCCGGGATTATAGTCTATGGTAAAGATGGTGTATCGAAAACTGCATACTTTGCTTAGCCCTGCATCTAGGAGCGGGCTGAAATGAAGTGATGCGGCCCGCGAAGTATGACACAATAGAAATATGTCTATGCTTTCTTGGGCCCTAGGAAGCATAGACATATCTATATATTATAGAGCATGGTGTGAGCCTTATATTGCCCGCTATTCAAAGCAGTTAGTCAAGTTGTGGGCTTTATTTTTCAGCCATTTGTCTATGGGACATACTCGTACTGCTCTATATGAGATAAAGTACGCTATTTTCCGGGCACTATTTACTTAGCGCACTGGGGGGGGGGTTCTCGAAAACAACTTAGGAAAGACCATAGACGTAAGTTGCCTAAACCAGACTTGGGGTTTGCTGGAAACGAGCGCAAAATCCCGTCTCTTAGGATCCATCTTACGATTAAGTTCTTAAGTCTTAGCTTCTTAAGTCTATGGCCCATCCTACGATTGATCCTATGTCTAAGAGTGTCTAAGAATTCTTATGTCTAAGAATAATATAACTGGATCGCCAGAAGCTCGATTTTTTTGGTCCTAGCCATAGACAAGCACAAGCATCACAAGAAGCTCAGAATGCTGTACTTTCACACATAGACAAATAGCCGCTGCAGAAGCTGCAAACCTTTATTTATAAGTATTCTATTTTATGTCCAAGCACATACTCGCAATATATGCAGGGCTGCAAAAGATGGCTTCGCGAGATGAATAAGGACGTCAGAATTTGTGCTGCAATCGGATGTCCATCCAAAAGTGGACAAGGCACGAAACCTGTCACTTTTTTTCTTATCCGTCGGGCACTGGTCCCTCTCGACACAGATTTCACCTCCGCCTGGACTCTCCATCTCTGCTTCTGCCAGTGTACAAGATGAAATCGAAGATCCACCGCAATTAGCACTCAGCCTAATTAGCCAGAATGTCGGCTGCTACATCGCTGGATTCATTGGCAGATGGCTTACAAACAGACTGTCTTGCGAAAACTGCAAGGCATCTCTTCATTGCGAGATGCACACCAACCTGCTTACTACTCTCAAAGATCGCGGTCGTCTTTTTCGACCATCAGCATCACTTTGCCGACTGGTGAACATTTGCGAGTCGGCTGTGAAAGGAGTCAGAACTGACGAACTGTCTCTAGACATACTCGATCGTCTACTTCCAATCTGCATCCAACAGGGTATCGAGTTGTCACTCTTCGCTCACGTTTGCAGCAATGGAGCACCCGAAGAAAACTATCAATATTTTCTAGTGCAGGCGATTTCTAAGAAATATCTTTGCATTAGGTTGCGGCATGTACTTTGGAGACTTAACGCTGTGAACACAACAACTGTGCGTCAGATGCAAACAAAAAAATTATTTTCATGGGTCAGTGACTTCAAATTAGCATTGTGCTGGTGACGCCTTGAATTTATTGTCTTTACTTGACTCTCATTTGTCTTGCGCGGTTTGCTTGCAACTCATTAGGCTGTTTGTTTTCGCCTTTTATTATTTGTTTGTTTGCTGTCTGTCTACGTGCTTGTTTGCTTACTTGCCTACTTTCGTGTCTGTTTTGTATTAATTCCATTACATATTCGTTTTTTTCTTTGCTTGCCTTCACATTTGCAATATTTTCACTTATCCTACTAAGTATACTTATAAATAAAGGTTTGCAGCTTCTGCAGCGGCTATTTGTATGTGTGAAAGTACGGCATTCTGAGCTTCTTGTGATACTGGTGCTTGTCTATGGCTAGGACAAAAAAATCGAGCTTCTGGCGATCCAGTTATATTATTCATCCATGGGTCGGTACCGCTCGTAAGCTGTCTTTTCTTTACAAGCAAGGCTTGATATTCTTTTTCTTCTGATTTTTGCATGCGCTTTTTGCTTTCTGTTTTCAAAGTTTAACCAAATGGCGTCTGCTTCCGTTAAACGAGCTCCAAATTTCTAAACTGCTGAAAAGGAGGAACTGTTAGATGGCTTCAACAAGTATTTGAGCGTCATCAATTCGAAAGATCAGAAAGCCGAAATGCAGAAACAAAAAAATCATGCTGGGACACCAGCATGATTTTCACGCGGAGCGCGTGAAGGCCGTCGGAGGGAACAGGCGGACCGGGAACGAATTTAAAAAAGAAATGGTGCGACCTCAAGTCTTGATGTCAAGATGAAACTCGTCGCGCAGAAGAAGGACGTCTCAGAAGCAATCTAACGACTTCCATCCTTGCACTCTTGCAAAACACGTCAGTTTTGATAGTGTTTAGTGTGTTATGTATGTGAAATGTCTATCACCCTAAAAAATCAGGGTCTCTTTGACATCGAAGCCATGTCACGATTTCAGCCATAGACAGCTCTTTTCGCTTCTGCTCAACTTACGCACAGCACAGCCTAAGTTGCGCAAAAGAAAAGATGGCCTCGGGAAACGTTCTTACGAACACACTTAGGGTCTGCGCAAATTCCGGAGGGGATCTTACCATAGATCTTATGACACTTTCGAGAAACCCCCTCTGGAGCCTTCACGATGGAGCCAGTAAGTACCATGGGAAAAATGGTACTTACTGTTGCGATATCGTCAAGGCTCTCGGGCCCTAAAAAATAGTGCCCGGAAAAGCGTGCTTTATCTTCTATCATATTCAATATTATCAAAGAACTGTGTCTGTGTTTTTAGTATGAAACTATTAAATAAAACATCACTTCTATAGTGAGCCATGCGGCATCTGCTCACAAAGAGTCTTGGACCTTTGGCCCTTTATAAAATAGCTTACTGAAAGTTCGTGTTTTGTATTCGAAATATATTCATGTAGCTCGTACTGGATCAACAGCAGAAACAAAACAAACTTCCTATCTAGAACGGACACAATTCATCAGCTGAAAATTAAAAAAAACATTTCTTAGTTCTGGGCTAAACAACTTAGGTTATTCCGAGCGTCCCACTCTAGAATGCTCGCTAACTCCACTTGACTTCACAACATTTGGTCATCGTGCTCAAGTCCTTGTCTGAAAAACTGTTCACGCACTCAGTTGAACAGCCGGTTGATAACGTCGGCGGTCAGGTAGAAGTTGGACACGGCCAGGCATCTTCACGGTGCCGTTTATTTTGGAGTACGAGCCAGTCAGAGCACGCCAGCCGATCTTCATGCAGAAGTTGTCGATTTTCGTAGAGCTGTAGTTGTAGAGAGACACTTGGTTGTCGGAAATGAAAGATCCATCGACGAAAAGGCGGGTCCTGATCATCGGAATGTCGAACGTGGCGCCGACTCGGACGAACTGGTCGCTTCGGATTGGGAGCACCTGGTTAGTGGAAAACAAGTTCCGGTGTCCGGTTTGAATATAGAGCTTGCGAGTCGACTCGAGTGGGTCCCATTCCCAGAAATGAAGCCAAGCGTGAGTGTAAGAGCTGCAGTCGGTGAGCTCGATGAAGGCGTTCTAATTTGGCTGCTTTTTAAGCTCCATAAGAAACGTGAAGCTGCTGTTGAAATCGAACCCGCTGGTATCGTTTACCCACATCCTGGATGTCAGGCCGTCCATCTTGGCGCCCTCGTCAGTCCAAGTCACTCCGGTGTGCTGGACGACGTTCTTCTGTCCGCCATCGCTGCACACGAGGTTCTCGAGCTGCTCGCTCCTGCCTCGGAGCCACACGTCGGCAAAGTGCCGATTGGCGGTGAGCACGTCAAGCTCCGGAGTCCACCACGAGCTCGCACGAGTTGGCTTCATCTGACGGTCCGTCAGCGGGTCTGCTCAGGTTGAGCAGGTGGCAAACTCGGCTGAAGAGAAACAGCAAACAGGTGGCAGTTCGCGAGTTCGATTGGGTCACTGATATGCCTGGCAGATTTCGCAGGCGACCCAAAGGGACGCATTTCAGAGTGGAGACGGCCGGACTGGGGAGGGTCCACTCGGACAGTAACTTGTTGAGGCAGGTGCGCTGCATGACCGGGTAGCGATTTCCGGAGTTGGCGGCAGCGGTAGAGGTGCAGAGCAGAATGGACGCAACAAAGAAAAGTAGAGCCATGAATCTCTTGGTTTGAAAATTCACTTTTCGTTCGGAAACTATAGGCTGTATTCGATAGACTTAGGATGCTGTTTCGCGAGGGTACCTATTGCACACAGCAGCTCAAGCTGACTAGTAGGTGGAGCGTTAAACTTTTTAGCCACAGAGAAATGGCAACTGAGAGATAGAGGGGGTTGTCTGCCATAAATGTATAAATGGCTTTGATGCATCCCCACTAGCCTATTTGACTCATCGTCATGATGATACCGGAGTCCGCAGCTGCTGCGACAAGAGACCAAGCGGCCAAAAGCCTGTGGAAGGGATGAGCCTGCAACCAGGAGGGGGAAGGCGAGAGACGACAATGAAGAGATGGACTGCGGAGTTGGCTGGCTGTCATAAATTTAAAGGCTTTGCCGCATCCCCACAAGCATTTAGTTGACTTTTATCGCCAGACGGCGTGACTCAGTGCCAAAATATGCATTTTTAGAACTGACGTCTGCACCTCCTGCCTTAAAGAAGGCAAAGGGTCTCGGGACTCGGGATTCCCCCAAAACACGGGCCAACGAATGTATATAGTAAACATCTTTACATGACTAGCTCACATGACAAGGGTAAACAGGCCACCATCTGTGACCTCAGAAATTTAGCGAACCAAGAGCAGATCACAGCAGCGAGATGCAGCTGGGGCTGCAAACTATAAGAGAGCGCAGAGAAAAAATGGAGAGACAGGCGAACAGCCGCAAACAGCGAGTGCAAGGGCAAGCGAAACTGCTGACAATAGTGCGACGCCTAACACCAAACCTAGCGGCTCACTACACTTGACTCTTTTGATGTGAGTATTCAGTGGGCAGCGGCGGATGACTGGAAAAAAATCATGACGTAATGTTTTTTTCTTTTTTTAGAATTTCCCAACCTATTTTAACAGTTTTGAATCTTCTAGGTCTGGGCCTAGGGGTCTTGGCGGGCAAACCTGAAGTAGCTAGGTTTGAGGGGTTCTCATACGTACAGTTTGTCTTGAATTTTTTGCCATTGCCCCTTCCCTTTTCTCAAAAAAAACTTTTCTTCTTTGTTTGTTCAACCCTTTTTAATTGAATTCTTGGCGCAAAAACATCCATTTACATGTATTTAATTTATGTATTAAATTTCTTTTATTTCATCATGCCGGTGCTCATTAATTTTTTAAAAGGATTTTTCCGGTTTTCTAAAATATCAAGGACTAGTATCAACTTTGGTTTAAATACAATACACCTTATACCGACAATCCAAATTATTTTTAATCCGATTTTCTTGTCACCTATTTTATTATCGCACCTTCACGGACTTCGTTTCCATTTTTGTTTTTTTTTTGTTTTTGTTTTGCTTTTATTTACCGCAAATATTGAAACTCGCGCAAATTCAATTTTGATAACTTCGTAGAAAATATCGGGAGCTTGGTTCCTTGGCGCATTTCTGCAGATAAGTTTCTATTTCCATAGAAAAAAATTCTATTTAATGACCATAAGTCGTTAGATGGTTTTTAAGGCCTTCAAACAGTATATTTACATATATACAATAATCGCCAAATATTATGAGCAATCCTTATACTCGATATTTTTCATTGACAGATTAATGCATACAATCTATTGCATTTTGGATGAACCGTTGTTTGCATCAAAGCCATACGGTGCCTGTTTTTAGTCCATCCGTAAAAACCAAAAAAAACCCTATGCGCTCTTTCAAATTTTATATTTTATACAATTTTGTTGTCATCTAGGCCTAATTAATATCTATATAATTTACTTTTATAACGTAAGGACTAAGCTGTTTTGTGCAATACCGCCAACTACATACATAAATTTCACGCAATACTTTTTTTAACTCCTTGCTTTTTCTTTCGCTTCGTTAGTCGTCCAAGTTTTGTTAATAACATTTCCGCATTTGTTCAAATACCATATTGCAAAACTCGTACTAATTGTAATTAAATAACTAATGCTAAAATATTGTCTCCTATTCCTGAAGTAATCTTAAATACACAGAAATATATTGGCCAAACAGGCTTCTTGCCTGAGCCAACTTACTACTACTACTACTACTACTACTACTAATATCGTTTAAATGTACATTGTGCAACAAATAGATTTATCAGTAAACAAAATATAGTACTAACCAAACATGCCGTTCAACCTAAGCCACTTTATTATTACTACTACTACTACCGACTGAAATCACTTAGGTCGGGAAAAACTAATGGTATATTGACTGTATAGAAGCAAAATAATAAATCATTTTGACTTCATGGTTATGTGGTTATGACTTTCACGATGTGTTAATGTACAAAAATATTTTATCATATCTATGATCATTTATTGATCCATGGGACATAGATGTATGGATGTCCCATGCCCATGGATACATCATAGGACATATATGGATGTCCTATAGACATAAATACCTATCTATGTTAAAATATTAAAAAACTTTGTTTCTTCATTGTAGAAAATTTAGATAAATATAAAATATGGACATATGGACAAATGATCAATGCAAATGCTTAGGAAGCTTTATATACTAGGTGAGGTAACCTATTAGGCTATTACTATGCCATATAACTTTGTTTTTATGACTTGCCAACATTTGAAACACTTGTAGTTGTATATGTCTTAATTGGACTATATTTTAATAAATTAGTTTTTGTTTTAAAATTCAATGTTAAATAATTTAATATAAAAAACTAGAATATTGCCAGTTTTTGCATTTTTGCATATATAATAACCTATTATGCTAGTTTTAGAACTTACCATTTTTGTTCTATTTTAAAAATAAGCCCATGTAAAAGCCTAGGCTAGTCTAATTTTTTATCAATGTAAAATTTTCTTGTATTAAGCCTTTTCTATAAAAAAAGGTAATATCTAGTCTATTACAAGGAATGTCCAAAAAGTTCCTAGAATGTCTACTCTAGCTTCTTTGTACCTTTCCTAAATTTTATGTTTTATGTATCAAACTAAAGAAAATCTGCAACAAAAAATTTATTATTTGAATTTTCTTTTATCTAGTTCTAGTTAAGAGTTATACCAGGGAATATGAGGGGAAGGTCAATACTAGTGTTAAATAATCTCAAATGTCTGTGGTGTTCTTTTTCAATCATCAATTTTTTTGCAAAAATTAACTTTGAATTTATCAGAATGACACAGAAACATGTATAGATAAAACCAGTAAAGTAAGATCTAGTGCTTGATTATTCTATACCAAATGCTTACTTTACTTTTGGCTAAAGACATAAAAAGGGGTTCTCTTCATAGCCTTGAAAGTCTATGGAATCAATTTTTTGCCTTTAAGTTTTTACCTCAAAACAAAAGGCCATTTTTGTTGCAATCTACAAAAAGTAAGCTTTTTTGGTAATTATACTTGCTAGATAAAATTTGAGTATGATTGAAAGAAAAGTTTGTAAACCCTGATTGGAGTTTTACAAAAAATCAATCAAATTTCTTTTATAAAAGTCCAAATTCATAGAATTATAAACTTGGTCATATAAAAAAATATTAGTTGTTAATGTCCATCTTAGCATAAAAAAGCTGAAAGCTTAAGCAGGATTGGCTATTATAGGAAGATAATAACTCAAAGGATACTAGCAAACTCCATATAGGCATGGTTTAAAAATAAAAAAGACAAAGCTAATCGACTAGCCAAATGCCAAATCATCTAAACATTATCAGAAATCCTTTTTGGTTCAATCTAAGAAAGCTATTAATTTCCAAAGACCTCAATATATAGATTAATTGGAATGATTCTATATTGGAGATTAGGAAAAGATTTTTTTATAGTGATGCAGTTGGCTGATTGACAGTTACATATATTGACTATAAGCAATTATTGCTACTAAGGGTAGTTGCAAAGTTAGTTGTTGGTATTTGAAAAAGGTTCATTAACTTTTTTATTGAAGTTTATTTTGTTTTTGGCTAATTGTGTGACCTAAACTGGGAGTAGTATAAAAATATATTTTAAAGTATTTTTATTTTTGAAAAGACCTAAATATACTCATAAAAGAAAAAAATATTTAAAGCATGTATCTAAATTTTAATTTCTGAGATCTGTAGAAATATTAATTTCACTTTTAACTACAAAGCAAACCATTTAATTAATTGCTATCACCATGGCAATGGCCCCTGGCCTTGGACAGCAGGGTCTTGTCAGCAGAGTTGAAATAAGTGTGGCCTGTCGCAAACTGGCTGACATGGACTTGACCTCCAAATCTGACCCAATGTGTGTCCTAATGATGTGCCCACCTGGCACCAGAAACTACAGGGAACAGGACCGAACAGAAATGCTCAAGGATACATTGAATCCAGATTTTCAGCACAAATTTGTTGTTGACTTTCACTTTGAGGAGCATCAGAAGGTTAGCATTGAGTTTTGCTTTTTGTTTGTGCAGCTCTCTATCCAATCATCTCATTGTAGAATCCCATTGTCTCATTGTAGAATCTCATTGTCTCAGGGTAGAATCCCATTGTCTCATTGTAGAATCCCATTGTCTCATTGTATAATCTCATTGTCTCATTGTAGAATCCCATTGTCTCAGGGTAGAATCCCATTGTCTCATTGTAGAATCCCATTGTCTCATTGTATAATCTCATTGTCTCATTGTAGAATCCCATTGTCTCATTGTAGAATATCATTGTCTCAGGGTAGAATCCCATTGTCTCATTGTAGAATCCCATTGTCTCATTGTATAATCTCATTGTCTCATTGTAGAATCCCATTGTCTCATTGTAGAATCTCATTGTCTCAGGGTAGAATCCCATTGTCTCATTGTAGAATCCCATTGTCTCATTGTATAATCTCATTGTCTCATTGTAGAATCCCATTGTCTCATTGTAGAATCTCATTGTCTCAGGGTAGAATCCCATTGTCTCATTGTAGAATCTCATTGTCTCATTGTAGAATCCCATTGTCTCATTGTAGAATCCCATTGTCTCATTGTAGAATCCCATTGTCTCATTGTAGAATCCCATTGTCTCAGGGTAGAATCCCATTGTCTCATTGTAGAATCCCATTGTCTCATTGTAGAATCCCATAGTGTAATTGTCGAATCCCATTGTCTCATTGTAGAATCTCATTGTCTCATTGTATAATCCCATTGTCTCATTGTAGAATCCCATAGTGTAATTGTCGAATCCCATTGTCTCATTGTAGAATCTCATTGTCTCATTGTATAATCCCATTGTCTCATTGTATAATCCCATTGTCTCATTGTAGAATCCCATTGTCTCATTGTAGAATCCCATTGTCTCATTGTATAATCCCATTGTCTCATTGTAGAATCCCATTGTCTCATTGTAGAATCCCATTTTTAATTGTAGAATCCTATAGTCCAATCATGCACACCCCCTAGAATTCGCATCCATTCCCGCCTACCACATCGCAGGTAATGTTCTGCCTATACGACATCGATTCTCACAGCACTCAACTAAGCGATCACGACTTTCTTGGTCAATTTGAATCCACAATTGGCGAACTTGTCAGTCGGAGGCGAGTGGAAGCTCCGCTGGCAAAGTCGCCGAAACGAGATTCGACAATAATTATTACTTGCATAGAACTGCAGCATTGCAAAGAGATATTGCAAATGCAATTGTGCGGCAGCCAGTTGGATAAGAAAGATTTTCTAGGAAAATCTGATCCATATTTTGAAGTGTCGAAACCGTTAAGCCCAGTCGTTGATTCCAGTTCATCTGAATTACTCAGAGCGCAATGGACTTTAGTATACAGGTGAGTATTGATTATGATTAAACACGCTTTCTCCTAATGTGTCAAGCTATGGGGAATAGTCATAAGCGAATTCAGCTGCATTCAGTCACGCGTGGGAAGTCTTTAAATGGGCCTGAAAATCATGCAAGAGTGGCGTGATTCAAGGCCAAAGGCCTAATAAAGAAATAAGGTTGTTTTGGCATCCACGAGGCGCGTGATTCAGTTGCGGGCTTTTTTCTGTGCTAAAAATAAAAGCAGATGGTGAGTCATTCGCATGCGCGTTACTCTTCAAAACAGGGAATAACATAGTTGCTTTTCTTAGAAATCACTTAAAGAGAATTCCTATTCTGTTTTCAATGGCGCTTTGTCCTATTTTCGATCTTTTATTATCACTGAGAAGGTCAATTCGATGCTATTTTTAGAAATTGGCGTCATCGGGATTTCCAATTTGCTAATTTTATCTAACCTCGCTTCCAGAGAATTCCGTGCTATTTTTAGAAACTGGCGTCACCAAGGCTTTCCAGATCTCTAATTTTATCTAACCTCGCTTCCAGAGAATTCCGTGCTATTTTTAGAAACTGGCGTCACCAAGGCTTTCCAGATCTCTAATTTTATCTAACCTCGCTTCCAGAGAATTCCGTGCTATTTTTAGAAATTGACGTCACCAGAGATTTTCAAATTCGCTAATTTTATCTAACCTCGCTTTTCGCTTCCAGAGAATTTCGTTCTATTTTTAGAAACTGACGTCACCAGAGATTTTCAAATTCGCTAATTTTATCTAACCTCGCTTGTCGCTTCCAGAGAATTTCGTGCTATTTTTAGAAACTGACGTCACCAGAGATTTTCAAATTCGCTAATTTTATCTAACCTCGCTTGTCGCTTCCAGAGAATTTCGTGCTATTTTTAGAAACTGACGTCACCAGAGATTTTCAAATTCGCTAATTTTATCTAACCTCGCTTCCAGAGAATTCCGTGCTAATTTTAGATACAATCTTTGCTGGGGAATGCCAATATGCTAATTTTGGCTACTTCGCTTCCAGGGAATTCCATACTATTTTAGAAACTTACGTCACCGATAATTCCCAATTTATGTTTAGCTACAATAATGCAGTTTGTTAAAGTAGTGTGGTAAGTGTTTAGTAATTTTTTCAATTTAAATTCCTCGACAGATCGGCGGTGGTTCGGAAAAACCTGAACCCAACTTGGCAGCCCACCCAGCTCAAGCTATCCCAGATGTGCAACGGCAATAAGAGCCTTATACTACGCTGGGACTGCATCGATTGGAACAAGCGAATGAAGCACTCGCATATTGGCACTTTCTACGCTTCCGTTGCGGACATTCTGCGTGAATATGAAAATTCCAACTCGAGAGTGAGTCTGTCAGATTTCTATTCGTTTTTATTGAAAGTCCTTTCACTCAGAATTTAACCTATAATTTCCCACTGAAATCCACAGTCTTTCGAATGTTTTCAGTTCCAGCTTTAACTTCACATTTATCCTCAATCACGCCATTTATCCCCAATCTGAAATGCTCATTTATCCCCAATCTGAAATGCTCATTTATCCCCAATCTGAAATCCCCATATCATCCGAGATCTAAAGTCCCCAATTTCCCCCAATCTGAAATCCTCATTTATCCCCAATCTGAACTCTCCAGTTTATTCCCAATCTGCGATCCCCTATTTTATCCCAGATCTGAAGTCCCCAATTTCCCCCAATCTGAAATCGCCATTTTATCTTTAATCTGACATCCCAATTTATCCCCAATCTGAAATCCCTATTTATCCTCAATCTGTAATCCCACTGTATCCCCAATCTAAAATCCCCATTTATTCTTAATCTGAAATCCCCATTTATCCCTAATCTGTAATCCCCATTTATCCCCAATCTGAAATCCTTGACCTTATTTATCTTTATATACTGACTCCTCATTTTTACAAAACTCAAATCCCATCCATCCTTATCCCAATCCCTTATCTGATGAAGCAATTAATAGCGATAAACTCTAGCGTCCGCTATTTTCCAGGGCGCCACCTCAGGCGCTGGCGCCAGATTCCAGCTGCTCTCACGTCGCAAAAAGCCAGCCGGTTATTTAGTGTTCAACCGCTTGGAGCTCCTCATTGAGGACAGCTTTGTTGATTACATTCAAGGCGGCTGCGAGCTTCTGTTCACTGTTGGCATCGATTTCACAGCCTCGAATGGTAATCCTGCAACGCCGCAGTCTCTGCACTACATCGATCCGAGCGGCCGGCTGAACCAATATGAGTTGGCAATCACTTCTGTTGGAGAAATTGTGCAAGACTACGACTTCAGGCGGGCGTTTCCGTCTTTCGGATTTGGTGCTAGAGTTCCGCCTAGAGGCGACGTGAACCACTGCTTTCCGCTCACGTTTAACGATTCGAACCCCTACTGTGCGGGGCTGGCTGGACTTCTGCAGGCCTACAGGTTGGGCGAATCTTTTTTAGCGGTTGCTGAGCAATTTCTATCGAAATGTATCTAGATTTAGACCCTTTTTATAGTATATGGGTTCTAAAAGTCATTGAGAGACTTCCTACGAGATCCTTTAGCTGGTTGCTAAGGCGACAAGGCCCTTCTACCAAATCACTTAATGGGTTGCTAAGGCCCTTCTACCAGATCCTTTCAGTAGTTGCTAAGGCCCTTCTATCAGATCCTTTCAGTAGTTGCTAAGGCCCTTCTACCAGATCCTTTCAGTAGTTGCTAAGGCCCTTCCACCAGATCCTTCAGCTGGTTGCTAAGGCCCTTCCACCAGATCCTTCAGCTGGTTGCTAAGGCCTTTCTACCAGATCCTTCAGCTGGTTGCTAAGGCCCTTCCACCAGATCCTTCAGCTGGTTGCTAAGGGCCTTCCACCAGATCCTTCAGCTGGTTGCTTAGGCCCGTCTACCAGATCCTTCAGCTGGTTGCTAAGGCCCTTCCACCAGATCCTTCAGCTGGTTGCTAAGGCCCTTCTACCAGATCCTTCAGCTATTTGCTAAGGCCCTTCCACCAGATCCTTCAGCTGGTTGCTAAGGCCCTTCCACCAGATCCTTCAGCTGGTTGCTAAGGCCTTTCCACCAGATCCTTCAGCTGGTTGCTAAGGCCTTTCCACCAGATCCTTCAGCTGGTTGCTAAGGCTCTTCTACCAGATAATTAAATGATGTTAAACCCATTTCTACCAGCTGCTTTAACGCAGGTTGTTGCAAAAGCTATTTTCTTTCTTAAACTTAACATGCGATTTTGATAATAAATGTTTATCAACATAACCATAAATAAAATAATTGACAGGTCGTGCCTTCGCTCCGTCACCCTGTACGGCCCCACGAATTTCTCTCCGATAATCCGTCACGTGATGCAGTTGGCCCAGGCCAACCAGTCTGGCAAGCAATACTTTGTACTATTGATAATCACGGACGGTATAATCACGGATTTCTACGAGACTAAATTAAGCATTATCGAAGCCAGCCGACTGCCAATGTCAATCATCATAGTTGGCGTCGGTCGTGAAGACTTCGGCGCCATGGAAGAATTAGACGCTGATAATAAGCGTCTACAGATTGGCGGCATGATTGCCGAAGCTGACATTGTACAGTTTGTACCGCTTAGAGACTTTTTCCGGGCTGATAATCCTAACGAATTGTCGAAGTCGGCGTTGACTAAAGCTGTGCTGGAAGAGCTTCCGGACCAGCTCTGCCAGTGGATGAGAAAGCGCGGCATCAAAGCTGGACCACCTGTGGAGCGGTTGCAGCCAGTGCTGCAGCAGCCGCAGCAGCAGCTGGTTGGCCCGCCAGCATTCGACCCTATGCTAGCGGCGCCAATGCTGAATGCTAGCGCTCCGCCGCCTTACTATGGTCCGTAGTTTATCAACACCAACTTGATTTTATTGTATTTATACTCAGCAACAGTCAAAAGTTCCACCCTCCAAATTGCGAAAACTTCACACTCACAATTCAATCCTCAAGTTACGCAACTAAGCCGCCGCGAGGAAGGGAAAGTTGATTGAATATCGCACAAAATCATAAATTTTGATTTTGTGCGATTTCAGTTAGAATCGCGATGCGTGTGGGATCCCCTCGCACGCAGAAGTTGCGACGACTCTGCGGGGCATCTCAAGGATGAGGCAGCGCAGAAAGTCCCGAGGGAGCTGCTCGAAAGCGTTTTCAATGGCATGACGCAGAGCTCTCCGCAACATTCTATGGTGGATTCTCTTTTCGAATGCTACGTTTTAGGATGTCCCAGGCATGCTCGATGGATCCATGTCTGGGGACCGGGAAGGCCAGCGCAGAGTGCGCAGCTGTAGCTGTTCCTTCAGTTGACTAACGGCATCGGCTTGGTGTGGCGGGGCGTTGTTCCTGGGCTTGGGTCTGCTTAATGTCCAGGCCTGGACCATTAAGCAGACCCAAGCCACCCCAAGCGGCAATAAGCTTTGCGCGTGCCGTAGGTTGCGTCACTCGCAATAAGTGAAAAAATCATCTCGCTTAGTGGAGTGGAACTTTTGACTGTTGCTGAGTATACTTTGTCGCGTTGAAGATTAACTTTAAACTTTGAAGTTTTATTGGATGTGCTTCGACTAGCCCCCCCCCCCCAAGAGAGTACGTCTGATGATTAGACAGTCAGGACCGCTGTGTGTATATCGCGACTTTCCTAGCCATTTCTTTAGTTCATCTTCACTTGTCTAGCTCTGTTTACTCTGTTTTCGCTCTCTCTGTCTCGTTCAATCTTGTTATTCTTCTTATCTCTCTCTCCCTCGCCGCCTTCTGATTGGCTCTCCGTTCTCGCCTCTCTCTCCAGTCGCGCACTCCACCCCTCTCTTTATTACCAGCATTCAACCACCTAAGACCTAAGTTAAAGTGCTATAAATACGTCGGTTTTGGCCCTGCGCCCACTTTCTTCTCCTCTGTCTCTGCAATTTAAACACAGTTTATTTGATACTATTATTTTCTTTTCAGTGTACACCCCGTGTGAGCGTGTGTATGAGTGCTATCAAAGTATTAACAATTCTTAATCAACTTAGCATTCTGTTAGCATTGGCGTTTCAATTATGAGCATTAATAATTATATTTTCATTAAATTTTTCTTGTGCTATCAAGCATGCCACCTATGATTAATCTGAATGTGTCAATTAAATTAAATATGAAAACGTATTGTTTATTTGTTTGTTTCGATCTCATCTTCTATCGGTTTAGGAGTTTTATAAAAAACTATTTTCCTTATGCTCGTACATTTACTTTCTGTTTGAGTGAATTTTTTAAACTCATTTTCTTACCTTATCTGCTGATTGTCAGGATGCTATTTTTAAAAACTTGCTGATGTATCCTAGCTAATCTGCACTATATATTTATACAGTAAATAGTATTTTTTTCTAACTTTATTTATACTTTTTTAGCCTATTCTTAAACTATACCAATCAAATATATGCCGGGCAAAATGATCTGTGTTATAACTGAGTACCCGAACTTTCCTACATCATGTACTTTTATTTTGCATTAACTGTGCATTAATTGTTTTATCTATCTGAACATGTTTAACAACTTTTAATTAGTCTAGCAATTTTAATTCTCCATTAAAAAGATCCCATCATCAACTATAAGATTCCCATCTTCAACTAAATTATTCCCATCCTCAACTAAATTATTCCCATCCTCAACTAAAAGATTCCCATTCTCAACTAAAAGATCCCAATCTCCACTAAAATATTCCCATCCTCAACTAAAAGATCCCCATCCTCAACTAAAAAATCCTAATCTCCACCAAAAGATTCCCAACCTCAACTAAAAAATCCTAATCTCCAATAAAATATCCCCATCCTCCACTAAAAGATCCCTATGCTCAACTGAAAGATTCCCATCCTCAACTAAAAGATTCTCATCCTCAACTAAAAGATTCTCATCCTCAACTAAAAGATTCCCACCCTCGACTAAAAGATTCCCACACTCAACTAAAAGATTCCCATCCTCAACTAAAGATTCCCATCATCCACCTAAAAATGCCTAATCCCTAATAAAAGTTCCCCATCCATAAAAGCAGGTTTTGCACAGGCCACAATGAATTATTTACCCGCTATCTGTGTTAGCCACACCAGCAACAATAAACCCCGCAGACAACAATGTCCAGCGGAGCGGATTTCGCTTGGCCAGCCGTATTTGAATTCCCGCCATTTTTCACGCTGCAACCAAACGCTGAGACGCGACGCAAACAGCTGGACCAATGGTGCAGCCTCATTCTGGCGTATTGCAAGCACAGACAGCTGCACACTTTGGACATTAACGAAGCCCTGGCCTCCAGTCCGCTGTTTCACAATAAACGAATCAATCGGCGAATCAATCGCCCATTTCTCGATGCTATTCTGGCCGATTTGAAATTGCGCGGCAATTTAGAATGGCTCGATCGAGATAAGAAAAGCTGTAAAATAGTCTGGCGAACAACTGAACAGTGGGCGGCGTTGGTTTATAGTTACGCTAAAGATCGAGGCCTTGTGAACACCGTTTGTACTCTGTACGAGCTCACTGATGGAGATGACAGTGCCGATCAACCGTTTCACGGATTGGATAAGGACGTTTTGCTGTTGGCATTGAAGCATCTTGAAAAGAATGGCCAAGCCGCCATTCTGATGTTTGACAGTCACGAAGGTGTTAAGTTTCTGTGACAGAGTTATTTTGTCGTCTCTTTAAATTTGTTATCATTGATTAGCTCTATCTAAGAATTATTGAGGAGGTAGAGGCTGAATATCCCATCTGAGGGCCTGAAGTGGAGGGTGAAATATCCCAATCTGAGGGCCTGAAGTGGAGGGTGAATATCCCAATCTGAGGGCCTGAAGTGGGGTGAATATCCCAATCTGAGGGCCTGAAGTGGAGGGTGAATATCCATCTGAGGGCCTGAAGTGGAGGGTGAATATCCCATCTGAGGCCTGAAGTGGAGGGTGAATATCCCAATCTGAGGGCCTGAAGTAAAGGGTGAATATTCCGATCTGAGGGCCTGAAGTAAAGGGTGAATATTCCGATCTGAGGGCCTGAAGTAAAGGGTGAATATTCCGATCTGAGGGCCTGAAGTAAAGGGTGAATCCCAATCTGAGGGCCTGAAACGAGGCTGAATATCCCAATCTGAGGGCCTGAAGTAGAGCCTGAATCTCCCAATCTGAGGGCCTGAAGCAGAGGGTGAATATTCCCCAATCTGAGGGCCTGAAGTAGAGCCTGAATAATTCCCAATCTAACGGCGCATCTGGGCTACATGTAGAATAAGATGTTCAATTATTCTCGCGGTTTAGAATTCAGTGCAAACAAAAGCACGGAAGCTGGGTGCAGTTAATTTTCCTGCGGATCTTATTTGTCTAGATCCCAATCCATTATTTACTCGCTTCAAGTTTGCTTTTGGCAAATAAAGTGTTTTCTATCTGAGACAGTCTTTGCACTTTTATAGTGTACCAACGAGGAGACAGGTTTAAAAGCTTCAATATGCAAGATTTCATAACTAACATCGTCCTACAAGTGACCAGTTGTTAAATGCCCAAAAATTGAGTGTTGTTCAGTCTATCTAAATTTCTATATTCGTACCCGTATAGACATAATTTTATAATACAAACAATAAACTCGTTATTAAAGCGCATAGACTTTTGCGCATATTGCATGATCTATAAATCGTATTTGTGTCTGTCTGTCTTGCTAATTACACAATTTGAAAAGAACACCCAAAATTACAGGCATCAAGTTTACACCAATATCAGATAAAGCAAAATCTTTTTTAATTAATGAGCATTTGAGCTGCGGCTTCTGTCCAATTTCTTCTGATGTACATTCACTCGCAATCAACCCCTTCCCCGCGATGTACACACTAAGCAGTTAAAAATTAACCCCTACCCTGATGTACACACTGCATTTAAAAATCAACTCCTGTCCCCAATGCACACTATATACAGTTAAAAATCAACATATGCCCCAATGTACACTCTATGCAGTTAAAAGTCAACCCCTGCCCCGTTGTACAGTCTATGCAGTTAAAAGTCAACCCCTGCCCCGTTGTACAGTCTATGCAGTTAAAAGTCAAACCCTGCCCTGTTGTACACTCCATGCAGTTAAAAGTCAAACCCTGCCCCGTTGTACACTCTATGCAGTTAAAAGTCAACCCCTGCCCCGTTGTACACTCCATGCAGTTAAAAGTCAACCCCTGCCCCGTTGTACACTCTATGCGGTTAAAAGTCAAACCCTGCCCCGTTGTACACTCTATGCAGTTAAAAGTCAAACCCTGCCCCGTTGTACAGTCTATGCAGTTAAAAGTCAACCCCTGCCCCGTTGTACACTCCATGCAGTTAAAAGTCAACCCCTGCCCCGTTGTACACTCTATGCGGTTAAAAGTCAAACCCTGCCCCGTTGTACACTCTATGCAGTTAAAAGTCAACCCCTGCCCCGTTGTACACTCTATGCGGTTAAAAGTCAAACCCTGCCCCGTTGTACACTCTATGCAGTTAAAAATCAACCCCTGCCTCGATGTACATTTACACTCTTTGCAGTTAAAAAGCAACCCCTGCCCCAAATGTACACTATGCAACTATCACTAAAATTACATTTCTATCTTCGAGTTTGTGTAGCCAAGCTTCAACTCCTATTATTGCCTTTTGCTCTACCGTAGATTACAGTTTATTAAAGCTGTGTTCCTCCTTATATTGCCCAAAATAATATTTGACTTTTCACTTCTCAACGAGCGGAGAGATGAAGAGGTTGTTTAATAGCGCACTTGTCCTCAGATCAGTTGATATGCCTGTACAGCTTCACATTTGGTTATTCTGTTTGAAATTGTTATCAGTTCGTGTTCGTAGGGCAGCCCTTGTCGAACTCTTTAACCTCAGCAGGATTGTCAGATTATTACAAATAAAATTTACTGGCTAGATTGAACTTATTCTTAGCTGGCGAATTTTGTTGCATCATCATTGCTCTTTTTTATTCGATTCCAACCTGTCTCTAAATGAATTCTGATTCCTTACGTCTCTATCTGTAATCCCACATTTCTTCCTGTAGTTCCATGTCTCTACCTGTAATCCCCAATCTCTCTACCTGTAATCCCAATCTCTCTACCTGTAATCTCCAATCTCTCTACCTGTAATCCCAATCTTTCTACCTGTAATCCCAATCTCTCTACCTGTAATCTCCAATCTCTCTAATCCCCAATCTCTCTACCTGTAATCCCAATCTCTCTACCTGTAATCTCCAATCTCTCTACCTGTAATCCCAATCTTTCTACCTGTAATCCCAATCTCTCTACCTGTAATCTCCAATCTCTCTAATCCCCAATCTCTCTACCTGTAATCCCAATCTCTCTACCTGTAATCCCCAATCTCTCTACCTGTAATCCCAATCTCTCTACCTGTAATCCCAATCTCTCTACCTGTAATCCCAATCTCTCTACCTGTAATCCCAATCTCTCTACCTGTAATCCCAATCTCTCTACCTGTAATCCCAATCTCTCTACCTGTAATCCCAATCTCTCTAATCCCCAATCTCTCTACCTGTAATCCCAATCTCTCTACCTGTAATCCCAATCTCTCTACCTGTAATCCCCAATCTCTCTACCTGTAATCCCAATCTTTCTAAATAATAATCCCAATCTCTCTACCTGTAATCCCCAATCTCTCTACCTGTAATCCCCAATCTCTCTACCTGTAATCCCAATCTCTCTACCTATAATCCCAATCTCTCTATCTGTAATCCCAATCTCTCTACCTTTAATCCCCAATCTCTCTACCTGTAATCTTCCATCTCTCTACCTGTAATCCCAATCTCTCTACCTATAATCCCAATCTTTCTACCTGTAATCCCAATCTCTCTACCTGTAATCCCAATCTCTCTACCTGTAATCCCAATCTCTCTACCTGTAATACCCAATCTATTTACCTGTAATCCCAATCTTTCTACCTGTAATCCCAATCTCTCTACCTGTAATCCCCAATCTCTCTACCTGTAATCCCCAATCTCTCTACCTGTAATCCCCAATCTCTCTACCTGTAATCTCTAATCCTAATCTCTACTGTAATCCCAATCTCTCTACCTGTAATCCAATATTGTTACCCGTAATCCCGTGTCTCTATATGTAGATCAGCAAAAATTTCAGGCCAACATAGAAGACCCAGGTCCCGTGTTTCACCTCAACCAGGAGCGAATCAAGGACCTGTCGCAGTTGCTAGCGCAGCTCTCAGAGTCCGACAAATTGGCTGGCAATGCCAAGCTCTACTTGAAAGGCTGCTGCATGGAGACTCTGGTGGGAGCTTGTTTTGTTGTGCATGTATTAGAGAGCTTGAAAGTAGCTGAGTGAGGGGCAGGGAGTAGCTGAGTGAGGGGCAGGGTAGCTGGGAGTAGTGTAGAGTGAGGGGGCAGGATGTAGCTGAGTGAGGGGGCAGGGAGTAGCTGAGTGGGGGCAGGGAGTAGCTGAGTGAGGGGGCAGGGAGTAGCTGAGTGGGGGGCAGGGAGTAGCTGAGTGGGGGGCAGGAAGTAGCTGAGTGGGGCAGGGAGTAGCTGAGTGAGGGGCAGGGAGTAGCTGAGTGAGGGCAGGGAGTAGCTGAGTGGGGCAGGGAGTAGCTGAGTGGGGGCAGGGAGTAGCTGAGTGAGGGGCAGGGAGTAGCTGAGTGAGGGGCAGGGAGTAGCTGAGTGAGGGCAGGAGTAGCTGAATGAGGGGCAGAGAGTAGCTGAGTGAGGGGGCAGGGAGTAGCTGAGAGACTTAACGGGCTAATTGGCTAAAATCCAATCTGAATTTCAGGGCGATCTAACACCTGCCCAGCATCCGCACTGCATCAGCCTATTGCACATGCCAAACAATTTGGTAGTTAAGCTGCCAGAATCCACTTTTCTACTTTGCAATTTGACCGAGTTGAATTTATGCGGCAATCGATTGGTTGAGTTTCCAACTGTGCTATTTAGACTGGCATTGCTGTCGAAACTGAATTTGGGTCACAATGCCCTGTGCAGTCTGCCGCATATACCTGCAAATGCTTGGCCGAACTGGAAGTTCTAATGCTGTATTCTAATGGATCAGCCAGCTGCCTTCGAGCATTTGTTACCTGAAATCTTTGGTTTATTTAAGCTTGGACGCCAATCCCATTGAGAGTTTGCCAAGACAGATCTGCTATCTGCATCGGCTCAAGTCTTTGTATATATCGTCTTTGGAACTGCTGTATCTGCCTCAGTGTGAGCCTCTGATTTTACCTGTCTGCAGTGACCATTGCCCTGTCTGCAGTGACCATTGCCCTGTCTGCAGTGACAATGCCCTGTCTGCAGTGACGATTGCCCTGTCTGCAGTGACAATTGCCCTGTCTGCAGTGACGATTGCCCTGTCTGCAGTGACAATTGCCCTGTCTGCAGTGACAATTGCCCTGTCTGCAGTGACAATTGCTCTGTCTGCAGTGACAATTGCCCTGTCTGCAGTGACAATTGCCCTGTCTGCAGTGACATTTGCCCTGTCTGCAGTGACAACTGCCCTGTCTGCAGTGACAATTGCCCTGTCTGCAGTGACAATTGCCCTCTCTGCAGTGACAATTGCTCTGTCTGCAGTGACAATTGCCCTCTCTGCAGTGACAATTGCTCTGTCTGCAGTGACAATTGCTCTGTCTGCAGTGACAATTGCCCTGTCTGCAGTGACAATTGCCCTGTCTGCAGTGACAATTGCCCTGTCTGCAGTGAAAATTGTCCTGTCTGCAGTGACAATTGCCCTGTCTGCAGTGACAATTGCCCTGTCTGCAGTGACGATTGCCCTGTCTGCAGTGACAATTGCTCTGTCTGCAGTGACAATTGCTCTGTCTGCAGTGACAATTGCTCTGTCTGCAGTGACAATTGCTCTGTCTGCAGTGACAATTGCTCTGTCTGCAGTGACAATTGCTCTGTCTGCAGTGACAATTGCTCTGTCTGCAGTGACAATTGCTCTGTCTGCAGTGACAATTGCTCTATCTGCAGTGACAATTGCTCTGTCTGCAGTGACAATTGCTCTGTCTGCAGTGACAATTGCTCTGTCTGCAGTGACAATTGCTCTGTCTGCAGTGACAATTGCTCTGTCTGCAGTGACAATTGCCCTGTCTGCAGTGACAATTACCACAATACGCTTACACTGCAACAAAGAAGTTACAAGCAAACAAGCAAGACATTTTTAAAACTTTCGGTATGCTTTTTAAGACCATTCTGTCACATTACAGTCGCATTGCTTAATCTACTACTTTTAAAGTAATAAAAATAGATTCTTTTTGTCCCTAACTAATTGCATTTTTTGTCAAACCAACTAACAGGCCTTGGCTCCATGCGCAGCCTGCAGAACCTGTTCGCAGACAGCAACTCCCGTCTGGCTTACATCCCTGGCAGCCTGCTGCAACGCTGGGACC
>NIVC01003314.1:0-47500 GCA_002269645.1 Macrostomum lignano
TATTTTCGCTGGCTGGCGGCAGATCTCAGAAAATTAGGAAGGTAAGAGACAGGGAATATTGGGAAAAATTTAAGTAAAACTGTCGAGGTAGTTGATGCCGAAGCAGTACACCTACAGGTAGTCGATGCCTGACATTTTGCACCAGGCGGCTGGAGGCATGCTATTGTGGTGATCCAGCGTAGCTAGCATAGGCTGCTCCTGGGATCCCCTCTTAGTCAGTTAGTGCTTGGGCTGCAGCAGTGGGAGCTGGGCATAGGGCTGTCCCTTCCTCCCCTTCCTTGTGCAGGCTCAGGTGTGCAGCTGTCGCGGGACAGGGAGAAGAAACTCTCTCCCCCTCCCCTGGCGCAGTCTGCAATGGGCTAAAAATAGAAACATTAGTCAGTGGGATATTTCTCCCTTAGTACAGCTTATTTAGTCAGCGGGAGTGAGAGCATAGCTCTCCGCCCGGGGTAGGATCTCGTGGGTCTTGGTTGCACTCCTTGCATGCGGCAACATGCAAGCAGTGTACCAGCAGGCCATGCGGAGGCTGCATGATGAGGCAGATGTCTTATGGACATCTCCAAGATCGCTCCTGGCTCCGGGTAGTCCACGGAACTGCCATGGGATCTGCCACGGAACTGCCTCTGAGCTTCCCATTGGCCCTGAGACCCCGAATTTTAGTATAAATACAGAGTAGGTGAAGGCCCAAAGAGACCATCCTTTCGGAGACCGCCTGCTTGGCTTCGAGCAAAGGCTAGTATTCCTAGATGCTTTTCCTAGACGAACTAGCTTAGGCAGATCGCTAGACGCTTTTCATAGGGATAACCTGCTAACAAATCCTTGTTGCAGCTGCCATTTGCTCATTAAGACTGCCGCAGGTCTTTGTGTCATCAGCTCGCCAGACCTTCAACACCGTCTGGACCTGGTCTCGTGGCCTACAACCTACGCGGTTGGGCAACATCAGTGACACCTAATAGGGTTAGGACTTGTTACTGCGACACCAGTTGAGCTATTAAACGATATTTTAGGATCGGCCTGTGACCGTTACTCACATTAATAAACGTTTAACTGACTTGTTTGTCTTATTTATTTTCTACTTATCAGTAGGCCTACCTAGGGGTAACCTGTCGAGGATATCACCTGTGGACCTACAAGGTGGCAGCAACCCAACTACCAATACTCGGTTATTATCTAACTGTACTCAGTGGAGACTAAGAGGGGTTAATTCGGACCATAGTGCTAGACCACTCAGGCCAGCTACGGCCGTGCTAGATAGCGAGGACAGACAGAGGAAGTAGTAGGCAACAGCAGTAATCACCAAAGAGACGGGGATCCACAAGGCCATTACATTGGCTACATTGGTGGGATCCGGCACCAGCATTACATTGGTGGCAGCGGAGAGCAATAGGCACAGCCATTACACTATTTTTCATTTTGTTTTCTTTTGAAGTATAAAACTTTTGTTAAACAATTCGGTTTTCCTGAGTCAATCCTTTGTCTCTACAATAATAGGACTAGGGAACAGGAAGCCTGGTGGCCGCGATTCTACCAAATCTCAAATCAGTACAGCAGATAATAATCCACTAGTAAAATCCTTAGTAGCAAATAGAAAACCAGTAGCTTAGCCGCGAGGACACGCCCACCACACTTTCCACGCATCGTTGCCTCGTTTTTCCGCGGGGATATCGACTGGCTGAGGTCTCGCCACCCTGGCGGCCTGCCCTCCCAAGACACCTTTGTCAGAGCATTTAATCAGGTTCTCGATACTTTGGTTTCGAGGGGGGCCTGCCTACGGGAGGTGTTGGAGGCGGAGACGTTACACCAGGATTGCATGCAATGGCGGGTACAGCACGCCTGTGTAGCATGAGACAGATTAGGCCTACGGGCTAAGGTCTGCGATCCTACACACCTGCACCCCCTCTATTCTGGTGCAGGAATGGCAGGAGAACTCTCTCCAAGCTGACTCGCAAGCCGACCCAGGGGTTCACGCCCCGCATGTGTTCAAGGCAGCTCTAGGGCTGCTGGACTGACTGGGCTCCGGCGGCGGCAACCCATCCGTGGCCTTTTGGCCAAGTTGGGTACGGGCTCCGCCCGGAAGTGCACCTGTGCGTATCAGGTACCTCTGGCCACGGCTCTGAGGAACAGGTACCACCCTCTGACCTTAACAGGGTATGCGGCCAGCCCGCAGGCTCCGGAGGCAGTCCTCCTGCTTCCCTCAAGGGCCCAGTGTAGTACCGTGCTGTTGGTCCTTTGGTTCGGCCTCTGGTTTTTCCAAGCCGGGCTCTTAGCCGGGGAGTTTCTCGGTTGCTAGCGGTCGGGCCGGTACGGGCTTAAGCCACCCCCGGTCGCTACCTCTTGGCCTGGTTGTTGGGTTTGGGGTTACGGCCCAGCGGCTTCTCACCTTTAGTCCCCACTCGCCTTTCAGCGACTCATGGAGTATTCACTTACCTCCGACACGTCCGAGGCTGCTGGAGCACCTACCGAGGTTGGCACCGCGGCCCAGCCGGACATTCGCAACACCGGAACCCCCGGTGCCTCTCAATCTGCCGCTGCCGCCGCTCAGGATAATACCGGAGTGGCTGGACAAGACAGCGGACCTCAGATTTCAAAAAAGAAGGCCCGTAGCATTGCTCGCTACAAAGCCTTTCTCCAGCGCAAAGCGGAGGAACGGAGGAATGCGAAAGCCGCCCCTCCGGCCACCTCTGAGGAGGGTGCCGGTAACTCTGCGAACCCCGCGGAGGAGCCGACATCCGACAAGGGGGTGGACCCCGCGCGCCGGTCTGATGCGTCAGGTGCCGCCGAAGCTCCTGGTGCGGCTGGCCCCTCCCGTGACCGGACCTCTGCCCGTGTGGAAGCTTCCACGCCGTGGAGGGATCCAAAGCGGGGGGCGCTGGCCAAACCACAAAGCCGAAGCGAACCTACGCGGCTATGGCCAAAAGGCAGCCGGCCCTGGTTATCCAAGGCCAGGAGACGCCTCTTACGGCCGAACAGCTCGATCTTATCTGGCGCAGGTTGGACTCCCACCTGGTCAAGATGGCCTTGAGCGGCACTACCATTCGAGTCCAAAATACGAAAGTCGAGGACCAAGCCCTCTATATCCAGCCCACCGACAGCCAGTCAGGACAGCAGCTCCTCGAGCTGCTGAAAACCTTCGACTGGGGTACGGAGCTGGAGAACCTGTTCATCTACAGGGAGGACGAGCGACCCCGGACACACCGGCACCGTGCCTGGATCCCGGCTCGCAGCTGCATCACCAAGGCCGACGAGCTGCGTCACCTGCTAGTGGCTTCCAACCCGGAGCTACCGGCCAACGGTGTCGTAGTTCACGAGACCATCTCCAAGCCAGGCGGAGACGGTTTCACGGCTATTCTTGGACTGTCGGATAGCTGGATGCTCCGCTACCCGGACATGTCCATCATCTCTGTCGGGCTGTTGCAGATTCAGCTCTTTAGCTTTGAGTCTGACGCCACCCGCCCACCGCCCCCGGAGAAGCGTAAGCGGACAGTCGGGGGCTCTGCCGGGCGGAAACGCCCAGGAAAAGAAGCTCCCGGCCGTCACGACCCCTCCGAGGACGTGGACCCTGTCAGAGGGAAAGCCGCGAAAGCTGCAGCAACAGGCGGACGTGGAAGGGCCGGAAACCCGCCCGGAACACTATCCGCTCTGGTCTGACTCAGCGCGCGAAACAGCTGCTGGACACCGCCAAGGCCCCCAACCGCAGCCACCCCCAGCCCAGTGTCACCACTGCGGCCCCCCCCCGGAAAACCGGGCCGAGAGCGAGAATGCCGCCCAGGTAGCGACCCCGCCCTCGACCATGGAATCCATCCGGGAGGAGCCCATGGAGCTGGAGCCTGGAGCTATCGGCGAGGCAGAAGAGGCAGCTCTCCTGCACAACTCGCCTTGAGCCGGCAGGAAGCTGCGCGGACCACTCGTGGAATTCCCGGAGTGGACATCCTGCAGCTAAACCTGCACCACTGCATCGCGGCCTCGACCAACCTGATGCGGGTGGCAAACTTTGCGAAACCGGGCATCATCCTACTCCAGGAGCCCTGGACAAAGAAAGGTAAGATTCCGAATATTCCTGCTGGTTTTGACTGTTTTCAAGACCCCCAAAACCCCAGAGCAGCCATTTTCGTATCTACCCACCTCAAAGCTTGGCACAGACCGGACCTCTCTGACAGAGACCTCTGTGTCATTCAGTCCAACCACATTATCACCAACCGCACGGTTATCATCGCCTCGATCTATATCCCTGGCGATGGCCCCGCGGTTCCACCTAACCTCACCTCCCTCGTGGACTACTGCTCTAACCGTAGGTTCGAGCTGCTGGTGGCGGGCGACATCAACGCTCACCACACCCACTGGGGCAGTAATACTTCCAATAGCAGAGGCGAGGAACTCCTTGCTTACATCTGCACCACCAACACTGAGTTTTGCAACATTGGTGGAACCCCCACCTTTGACAACGGGCGATGGACGGAGGCCCTCGACGTTACCCTCGTCTCCCATGGCTTGGCTCCTTTAGTCAAGGACTGGGAGGTGTGGGACGAAGAGGAGTCTCTGTCTGACCATCGCTTCGTTCGTTTTCGTTTGCAATCCTCTTGCCCCAAGCCTCAATTCTGTGGAAAAGGAACGTCCGGAACACTGATTGGACGGCTTTCACGGAAACCCTGAAATGCCAGACAGATCAGCTGGCCACCGTCGCTCCAACCACCTGTCAGGAAGTGGATGACCTTGCAGACCTGCTCAGCAAGACCGTCCTGACAGCCCATGAGGCTTCCTGTCCTCTCAAAGCCTACAAAGGCAAGAAATCCGCCCCCTGGTGGCACCCGGCGCTCGGATCCCTCCGGCGCAAGGCAAAGTGCCTCCAACGGAAAGCTCGCAAGAGCAAGGACCCAGCTGACCTGGCCGCCTATCAAGAAGCGATCCGTGACTTTAAGCGTGAAACCAGGAAAGCCAAGTCCGACAAATGGCGCCAATACTGCGCGGAGTTAGAAGGCACCCGTCCTACTTCGCGCGTAGTTAAGGCTCTCACCCTCGACAAAATGTCAAAGCTCTCAGTCATTAAAAGACCGGACGGCCGGCTCGCTGAGAACCCTGGGGAATCGCTGGACATTATGCTCACCAGCTCTTTCCCACGTGCCGCACCGCAGCTAGGCCCACCGGACCACTCTCCAGGCGGACAGATCCTGGCTTCGACCATCATTACTAGAGAGAGGACGGCTCGCGCCGCAAAATCCTTCTCTCCTTTCAAGTCTCCGGGTCCTGACAACATTTATCCTGCCTTCCTTCATGAGGCAGTTAAAAATGACAGGTTTCTCGGCCTCCTCTGCAACCTCTTCAAGGCCAGCATTACCCTCGGGTATGTGCCAAAAGCCTGGCAAGAGGCTACGGTAGTCTTCATACCCAAGCCAGGAAAGGGAGACTATCACTCCGCCAAAGCTTACCGCCCTATCAGTCTGACGTCCTTCTTCCTCAAACTGATGGAACGGCTGGTGCTCTGGCGCCTTCTCCTTGTTGAGCTGAGGAACTCCCCGCTCTCCCCTAATCAGCACGCCTTTCGTCCTGGACGTTCCATCGAAAGTGCGTTGCACGCCATTGTCGACAAGCTGGAGCGCGCCGTGCTTGGCAGTGGATACGCGCTGTCGCTTTTTCTCGACATTGATGGTGCTTTTAACAATGTGCTCTTTGAAGCCTTTAAGCGAGCCCTGGAATCCCGGGGCACGCACGAGCACCTCACCCGCTCGATCATGTACATGGTCTCCCATCGTACTGCCACCTCGCACCTCCTGGGACACTCACGCTCCGTGGAAGTCCAGAAAGGCGGACCGCAAGGTGGAGTCCTCAGCCCGATACTCTGGAATTTAGTCATGGACGAGCTACTTTGCAGCCCGCATCCGGACCCTGTTCAGAAGGTCGGCTATGCGGACGATGTTACCGCCACTGTGGCTGGACCATCGCCCGCGGTCCTCAGGGACCTCCTTCAAGCCTTCATCCACCGTGCCGAGCGCTGGGCACATAGCTGCGGTCTCAGGTTCTCTGAGTCTAAAACCGTGGCTATCATGTTCACCAGCCGCCGAAACTGGAGGATCGAACCGCTCTCCCTCTATGGCAAACCTGTTGCCATGGAGAAACAAACTAGATGTCTGGGCGTCACCCTCGACCACAGGTTGAGCTGGACCCCGCACGTCCAAACTAAAGCCCGCAAAGCTCTCGCGACTCTCGCGCAGATCCGCAGAGCTTTCGGTGCTACCTGGGGCCTCACCCCCGCCGCCTCTGGTGGATTTACACTGCCATTGTTAGACCGACCATCTCCTTTGCCGGTCTCATTTGGAACAGTGCCCTAGAGGTGAAAGGGGTTCTTGAGGTTTTAAATAGGGTGCAAGGCCGCGCTTGTCGAGCTATCATGAGCGCGGCTCCCTCAACGCCCTTCGCTGGCATGAACTCCTTCTTGGACATTCCCCCCTCGACCTCTTTGTTAGAGGGGAGGCTATGAAAACCACCCGTCGTCTGCTTGACGCGGGTGTCCAAATCCAGAAGCAGTTTGCCTTCAGAAAGCGGAACCTCCGGCCGCATGGCGACCTCAGCCTGCGAGACCTGGAAGCAGCGAGAGGCCTGCTGACCCTCTCGGACGGAATCCCGTCCACGCTCTGCCCTCCGCTCAAATTCAAAACCAGCATTCCACCACGTCATGAAGCGAGAGACAACTGGAAACCCCATGAAATCCACTGCTTTACTGACGGGTCCCAAATCAACTCCGCCTCTGGATACGGCTACTGCATCGTGTCTGGAGGGAGAACTGTGGCGACCTTCTCCCAACACACCGGCACCTGCTCCACCGTCTTCCAGAACGAAGTTCTCGCCATCAGCTCCTGCGCCATGGAGCTGTACAATCAGCACGTCTGGGGGAAGGAAATTACCCTCCACTCGGACAGTCAAGCGGCGATTCACGCCCTTGAGCGCACCACCACCTGCTCGCGTACAGTCCTCGACTGCATCGGGCAGCTCAACCGCTTAGGCGCCTCCAACAAGGTGTCCCTAAGGTGGATCCCCGGGCATTCGGGCCACCCCGGCAACGAGCTGGCCGATCGCCTGGCCAAGGCTGGCTCGACCGGTTCTTTTACTGGTCCCCTGCCCGTGGCCCCCACCCCCATCGCCGTTGTCACCACTCGGATCAACCAGTGGGTGGCTTCTAAGCACAGGGAGAGGTGGGCTAACGCCCCGACTGCCGGAAATCCCGCGCGGCTGTCCCCTGTCCCTCCTCCGCCCTACGCAGGGCCCTGCTTGGACTCAACCGCAGGGACATCAGGGCGGTTACCATGGCCCTCTCGGGTCATGGCTGCTTTGCCAGGCATCGTTACCTCCAGGAGAAAATCCGCAGTGAGGAATGCCCTTTTTGCCTCTCCGGTGTCGAGAATGCGGAGCACTTCATCTGTGAATGCCCCGCCTTTACTCAGGACAGGCTCACCTACCTCGGCCCAAACCCGGACCTCTCCGACGTTTTCAGGCCCGAGAATCTCTGCCAGCTCGTCCGCTACCTAGGGGTACCGGGCGAGCGACAATCCACCTCCTGGACTCTCCGGAGGGGGACCGCGCTGCGGACGCCGGCGCCACCGGAACTCCCTGCGCGACACCGCAGCACTAGCTGCCCGTGGTCGCCAGGGGTTAGCGAAATGGGCGGCAACGCCTCCTCGCTGTTTCCGGACGCACGGAGCCCCCTGCAGCTAAGTCAAGTAAGTCAAGTACACCAGGATTGGCTAATGGGGCGCAATTCGCATGCCCCCGACTCGGAGGCGTACCTGGCTGGCCCGGGAGCGCGCCCGACTGCTTGGGATGAGCCTGCTGCAGCTATCTGGCCCTTTAACTGGGAGGAGCACCTTTCGCTGGTGCGCTATACAGCGTCTCTACGTCTGTGGCGGCTGGAGGACGATTTAGATTTGGTAAGATATTACAGTATATATACATTTCGTATAATCTGTACTTCATATATTTTTCTATATAGAATGTTATAATTTTCACATTGGCAGTCATCCGACTACTGCTTCGAGAGCGTGGAGGAAGAGGCCGCGTACGAGATAGCCCTGAGGGAGCGTATGGAGATTGACTGATAAGCTATTTCTCTTTGTACGCGGTTTGGGGAACCTGACACTGTACACTGGGTAGGTTAGAATGGGCGCTAACTGGGTTCTCTATGTGCGCATGCACAGGGTTAAAACACCAATTCTGATAGCTCGCCCCTAGGGAGGAAATTGCCAGAGGGGGCCGGTCCGAAAACTGTAATGGGCTGGCCCCGGGCTCGAGTCTGCCCACCCGAAATATAGGTGGGCCGGTCCTAAACAAATGGACCTTACAACCTAATGACTTGAAATACTTTCAACCCGATTGAACATGTGAGAGGGCTCGGGCGGTAAAAACCTCCCTTTTGCCCATCTATTTTTGACAATAATAAGGTGTAACCCTGGTGATTTAAAACAGGGTGACCCAGGATCGATTCCTGCGGGCTATAGACTTTTCCGCCCCCCGCGTCGCCATTCAATTTAATCGTGTTGAAAGTATATCGGGTCATTAGGCCGTGAACCTCCCTTTTGGGGTTTCCCTAAACCGCTGTGCGCCTGCTGGTTACACAATCGCACCAATATTTACTCTTTAGTTGGTGAGACATTAATTATGCGTCTGTTGAAATTGCACCTGTGTGTTTGCCTGCTTTATACATTAATCTGATTTGTATAGAAAGTACACTTTGTAAACCTGCTTTATACATTAAACTGCTATGTATCGAAAGTAGACTTTTTAAACCTGCTTTATACATTAATCTGATATGTTCTTTACGCTTTATACACACATGTATTGAAAGTAAGTCTGCATTATACTTGTATCTACCTGTGTTTTATTAGCGCCTACTACACTAATATTGGTTTTGTCAGCCTAACTGAGAATAAAGCCATCCAAAGTGAGAATCCTGCCTACGCTGAATACGAAGGGCCTAGCTGCGTTCAGCCTAGTCTATGAGCCATAGACTATAAAGGACAAGCAAAGTTTTAAAAGACCAATGGATTCTCACATTGGATGGCTTTTTATCACTTTGCTTGTCCTTTATTGTCTATGGCCCATAGACTAAGGCTGCACGCAGCCAGGCCCTTCGCAGTCAGCGTAGACAGGATTCTCACTTTGGATGGCTTTATTCTCAGTTAGGCTGACAAAACCAATACGTACCCGCTTTGTATTTTGTCTGCTTTACCGTCTGTCAATATATCGATAATATGCACCTACATTGTGTGTTTTTTTGCTGCTCATATACCTATTATGCACCATTATTCACACCTACCAATATGTTTTATCTACTTTTTTATGTAAATATACTCAATTTCGCCTACTATAAGTAGTTTTCACTAGCCTAATATCATTGACTACATATCGGTGTACACATACATATCGGGAGAGTGTACTGGGGAGAGTGTACTGGGTAGAGTGTACTGGGGAGAGTGTACACTCGGGGTGCCTGCGGCATACATATCGGGGTACATATCGGGAGGGTCGCCTGCGGCATGGGCGCCTGCGGCATACATATCGGGGTACATATCGGGAGAGTGCGCATACATATCGGGAGGGTACCCCTGCGGCATGGGCGCCTGCGGCATACATGTCGGGAGGGTCGCCTGCGGCTGGACGGCGCAGTTAGAGCCTTTCTATGGCTCTAACAGTCATACTTCGGGTGTGTCATAAGTAATGTCACTGATGTGAAAACAGACGAACTTGCAATCGCAGATGAACAAAACTGTACCACTCAACAACATAGAGTCCCCCAATATCAATCACCATCTGGCAGTGCTCATACAGCTTGTCCACCTCAGCCTACAGGTGTTTTTCCTCCAAGTGCCATAGCCAGTGCAACGCAGCCTGTTTGACCTCTTCATGGTTTGCGAAACTCTTCTTGGAAAAGTCAGCCTTCAGCCATTTGAACAGAAGTCTCTTGCACAAGTTGAAGTCCGGGCTGTATAGACTCTGTCAGAGCAGATTCATTCGCCGTGCAAGCAGAAAATTCGAAAAAGCCTTACAGGTGTGCGGCCGTGCGGTGTCCATCTGCCGCAGAACCTCGTCCAGGTGACATGGATTTGACCGGAGAGTGCGCCAGAGGTCTCCAGTGTGCCGGACAAAGTCGATAAAATACTGGCCATCGACCTTGGTGTTCGGTGGAGTTGTGCAGATAGAGACTCGTTCGTTTGGCGTGAAGGCTACCAGCAGCATGGTCTTCTTGTCCAAGATGGACTTCCTGGTCACAGTCGCCCTGGAGTCCCCAGCTCCCAGCCAGCAGCGATTGTCTGCCTTGCTGCCCTTGCAATCCAGGTGGAGCCAGCTTTCATCCTCAGCAACCAGGCAGTTTAGGACGTCATTCAAGCTCCGCCTGCTGATTACCTTGCGGATCTACTTGGTGCAGGCGTCATGTCAAGATTCATGGTGATTTTTGTTCGCTGCATAGACGATTTTTCATCGCGTTGCACTTGCTAAATCTGCTTGGCGTATTCTTGCGATAGCTTGGGCCATAAACAACCTATGCACGTCTCAAATGCACTGCTATTGCTTCACTAAGTATACTTTGCAGCTAAACTACCCACAAGTCCATGTGCCTACATATTTTAGACAGAAGCCTGCAGTGAAATTACTTATGACACACCCGAAGTAGTTTTTTAAACTCAACAAAAACGTTTTGGCCATAATTTGATATCGCGTTGCGATGGGAAAGCGGGTAATTGAAATTTCGGAAATTTATTTTTTATGATCTAGATCAATACATTAGTGGAAAATGTTTACTAGGCATGAATTCCATCCAAAGATTGATTAAAATGCAGAGGCATACGTAACTTCTGATGTGGTCGCAGCCTTCTGCTGCAAGCATAGGGCAGTCACATCTTAGGCATTGCTGTCCGCTGCTAGCATCTGGAACAGAAACTGTTCTGCAGCCTCTTTGTGCTATTGGCAGCCTTAATTGGCGCTAGTCAGTTGCACAAGATGGCGCAATCGAGTCGTCATAATGAGGCTCATTAACATAGGAAATTAGGAAGTTTTCTAGCTAAAGGTTAGTTAGTGGAAGCCGCCATATTTGGCGCTTGCCTGTACTGTTGTTGCCTGGCCTGCCGCGTACAATCGCTCATTGTACGCTAGTCTAGTTAAACGCACTCCTCCCCTTGTGCGCTCACTGGACCCTTGCGCCGCGCAGCGTGCCGCCGCATTTGCAGGAAAAGCTCGATGGCGTAATAGACGAGATGTTGGCAAAGAACATCATTAGGCCAGCATACTCCAGTTACAACTCGCCAGTGCTGTTAGTACCTAAAAAGAATGGAACAGTTAGATTAGTGTTAGATTATCGCGAGTTGAATAAGAAATGTTTAAGGCACGTCTATCCTCTGCCTAAGATTCAAGATACCTTTGCTTGCTTAAAGGGCTCGAATTTCTATTCTTGCCTAGACTTAGCGCAATGTTTCTTTCAAATACCGCTTAGACAGGAAGATTAGCATAGAACAGCCTTCTCAATGATTAATCGTGGCCAATTTTGCTTTAATGTGTTACCAATGGGCTTGACTGATTCGCCCGGCTCATTCCAAAGGACCATTAATTTGCTCCTAGAAGGATTAAAGCCCCATATAGCGCTCGGGTATATGAATGACATCCTAGTTCATTCAGTGACCTTTGAGCAGCATCTTGCCCACTTAGAAATAGTGCTGCAACGCGTAATTGACGCGAAATTGAAGCTGAAAGCGAAGAAATTTGCGCTATTCTCAGCTGAGTTGGCTTACTTAGGACATAAGCTAACTCCCGAAGGTGTCAAGACGGATGAGGCGAAGCTCGCCGCTATCCGCGATTGGCCAGTGCGTCGCACATCATCTCAGTTGCGCAGTTTTCTAGGCCTGGCCCAATACTATAAAAAGTACATTAAAAACTATTCTAGCATAGCATTGCCATTGCACGCTTTAACGTGCAAAACTATCACTAGCCTGTCAAAATTATGGACTGATGAGTTCTAAATATGGTATTGATGCGCAAAACCTATTGTATTCTATTCAATTTTCGAGAGGTCAAAATTTCAAAACGCAAATGAGTCACCTTCCCTCAATAAATTTAGACTTAAATTCGGCCTACGCCGCGGTACTTCGCATGAAGCTGCCCAACTGCATCACCTATCGACAGCTTCAGCAACGACTAATAGAGAGATTTGCACGACTCTCAGGACCTGACGAGTATCGAGAAGAATTCAGAGGCCGCAGCCAGCGCAAGAACGAGTCAACTGAAGATTACACAGATGCTCTGCAGGAGCTAGGAAAACAAGCCTTCCCTTGGCTCGAGCCTCACCATCTAGAGCAAGAACTGATCGACCAGTTTCTGCGCGGGAATCGCACGTCATCATGTAGAGATCTCCAAATACGATACAAAGTAAACTACTCTAAGTAGTAACATAAAAAAGCGAAAAACTTAAATGTTATAAAAATTGCAAAATTGTCATACTCTATTTTAAGACCGTGAATACAACGTACGACGAAGCATGAGACAAGCTGCAACTATGGTGAAATATGTTGCAACTATGGTGAAATATGATGAAATAAGATGAAATCTGATGAAATATGATGAAATATGAGTCGCGCTACTAAGTACGAGTATTTACCAAAAATTCGACTATAAACACAAGCGTAAAATCCGAGCTGAAACCTCAGACTCGGAGCAGCCTCAAAAGATCTTGTGGTTAGTTAGAGCAACAAATCGAGGCTATATCTCTGGGAGAGAAGCGTATCAATTGTGAAGTGTTGTTCAAGTCTTCGTTATTTTGATTAATCGCTCTCAGTAGTATAGGAAAAGTAGGTTTGAGCGCAACCCAATTTGAAAAATCACAAAAAAACAGATAAAAATCGACTAAAAACAGGTGAAAATTGTCTGAAAACAGTGATTTTAGTGATTTCAAAACTTTTGAAAAATTGCTTTTTGCGCGATTTCGTGACTAAAACCACAAGAAAGTTGTGATTCGTGGGTTAAAATAACCTATTTTCAGGTTTAATCATTTCAAAACTAGCATCAAATTTAATAATAGTCATTTCTCCCATTGCATAACGCCCTTCAATAAGCCAATCTTACTAGCTTTGCTTTTAACGATCAGTCAGCTACCATCTATGCATAAAAATTGTCCACTCGAGGCAATACAATGCTTCTACAAAAGTCAATAATTTGCTCCACATTCGCTTTGTCCCGAGACTTTAAAATGGCTTTAATGCTGTTTTAGATTTTTACTTAAAGATAATAGAAGACATTCAAGAACATGGAGTGCTTATTTAAATTTTTCGTGGCATGCATACTCGACTACTAGAGCACTAACCGCAGCACTCAACATTTCTATTGGCTGCCTAAATTTCTGCCAAAACCAAAATGTTTGCCAAAATTTCTGCCAAAAAGTTTTGGTTTTGGCATCCAATAGGAGTGGCTCGTGCAAATCTTTTGTGTTCACCCTCTATCTAGCTGTAAAAAAGACATGAAGTGGGCCACGCAAGTTACAAACGAACAATGCTCGCAACCCTACCTACGGACGATTTCACTAACCCTTTTCTAAATTATGTATCTTAAAAATGGAACAAAAAGTATGAGAAATTCTCCTCAAAGCAATTGTTATATTGTGACTCAGCTTTAACGTCGTGCGAAACCCACACTGAGTGGTCAAATAGTATGGTCAAATAGGCTCTCGCAGGAACTCTAACAATTGGTCAAGGACAGCTTCCATTACATAAAGTTAAATTTAATTCACGTAAATCAAAATTGCTTTAATGAAAATTAATTATAAAAATTTAAAAAAGATAACAGCGGAGATACTATTTTTTCACTCCTTAAAATCCGTTCTTAGGTTACACTTCGCATAACTTATGCAAATAATAATAATGGTTTTGTATTTTAAATATTAAAGTAGTGATTATTAAAACAGAAACAAAAAGTCCTCAAACGCCTATGAAGAACAAAATTAAAACATTAGAGCAATTTATTAATATTGACAAATTAGTCCATGGTCACCACAAGTCATCAATCATCTAGTTTTGGTTAGGTGATGAAGCAGCAGTGCCTCGGATGTCAGCAGTGCCTCGGTTGTCAGCAGTGCCACGGTTGTCAGCAGTGCCTCGGTTGTCAGCAGTGCCTCGGTTGTCAGCAGTGCCTCGGTTGTCAGCAGTGCCACGGTTGTCAGCAGTGCCTCGGTTGTCAGCAGTGCCTCGGTTGTCAGCAGTGCCTCGGTTGTCAGCAGCGATCTCATAGGGTGGTGGAAGGCTATCTTCTTCAGTATCCAAATCACCAATCGCTTGCATGGCTTGAGATTGGCTTTGATAGGATAGTGCAATAGCTTGCATGCTTTTTCTTTTTGACACATTTTCCTTCAGAAGCTTCAGGAGCTTATCCTCCTCCGTAAAGGACTTGAATGTATCTAAACCTTGTAGCTTATTGATTAGTCTCTCAGAATCTAGATCTGCAAATATAGTTAATGGCATGAGCCTTCGAATCTTTTGCTTTGTGAGTTCGAATTCCTTTCGATGATCCCTATATCTCTTGCGAAGTTCATTTTCGGATGGCATGTCTATTAAAGCTTTTTATTGTTGCAATGAATTTGGAGAGAATTATCAGCCATCTTTCCAAATTCATTCCTGTATTAATATTATGTTAAAATACAAAAGCAGCGCATAAACTCAATTCTCATTGGTGCCTCATTGATGACAACCAATGAGAAAGCGACACCGGGTGAATGGAATGCAACTTTGCAGGCTCATGCCAGATGCAGAAAAAATTCTATCCACATGAGTCAGAATTGTAGTTACTTGAGATGCATGGCATTTTTTTCTGCATTTCTTCATTTCTAAGGCATTTTCTAGAAATAATGGTTTATTGAAGGCCATTTTTATAAAAAATAAATTTAAGTAATCTACATTTAAGTGTCCTATGAAAGGAGGTAGATTTCTCTTTTACTAAGTTGGATGTGGCGCTTATCATATCAAAAGTTTCAAAAAGACCCTCTCCATTGTACAAGTCTAGTGGCTCACCTATCTTGCGTGAATCTATATTTAGTAACAAAAAACACAAAAGACTTTCAGACACAAAAGACCTCTCGTGAGCACAAAAGAGGCTAGTTTATTTGAACTGCACAAAATGTCTGCCAAAAAGTTTTTAATTTTAGCATCCAATAAAAATGACTCAGGCAAGTCGCTAGAAAATGTACCACGTCAGATAGAATAGATAGGTATTAATGAATGATAATGTCTCCTTAGCATCCACCCCAAAAACAGATACTGCAGTTTTCAAATTTGAGGTTGCTGCCAATTATGCTCACATCTGTCTCATTTAACAAATAGCTCACAGCACCCACCCCAAAAACAGATACTGCAGTTTTCAAATTTGAGGTTGCTGCAACAACTCATCCGCTGCCTCTTCATCCAGCTTCTTCATGACTTCCGGCAGATGTTGTATGCACGACCGAATCTGATACAGTGATAGCGTGCAGCCATGTAGGCGTGGATGTGCCTGTGCCAAACTCGCAAGCTTCATTAGAAAGTTGATCCACGCATTGCTGAAGCGGGTGGATTTCTTTAGTTCCTTGAACTGATTCTTCGAGAGATGACGCTTCATATTGTTGTAAATTGCTCCTGCTTGGATGCCATACTTGACTCCATAGTTATTAAGACGCTTCAGCTTGTTGAATATCTGGATAAGTTGATCCTTTACAACATGAATAGTAAATCTACCAGTACAGAATTCTTCATTCGATGGATCCCGAGCATCCACAGGTTCGCACGAGGTGCGGAAAATCTTCTTCAGTTCCTCGATTCGAGCTTCTTTTTCATTAGAGGTTTTAGGTAGGCTATCCGTGATAGTGGATAAAGGAAACCGTACTCTTGCAATAGCGTTGTAATTGCCAACCCACACCTTCCAGTTGCTCAAGTCGTCGCTCTTGAAAATTGACTCCAGCAGGTGCTCTAAACTCTTGCAGTACTCGTCCGCGTTGTCAACTTCCATTTGGTTTTCCATTTTTAGTATCCGAGTTGGCGCTAAGAGGATTGTCAAAAGAGAAAGTCTATATTATCCGTTCTACGAGTATATTATATATGTTATGTAGGTGATGGTTGAATTTACTTACCAGATACTCGTAAATTCTGAGCTTAAAGCAGAATGTCGCTGAGTGGCAATGGATTTTAAAATTTTAGAAAAAAAGCCAGCTGTCTTGATGCTCTGCCAGATTTTCAATTTTACTTAAACACGATACAATTGAGTTGGGGCAGGGTGGGCGTACAATTCCTGCTGCAGCAAGATTTTGCAAGCTAGCGGAAACTGCAAATTACTTCTTAAGCTACAGACAACAGTGTGTCATTCTGCTTTGACTATCACCTGTGTAGTGTGTGATGCTCAGCTTCTCAGCAAACTAGCTCGTATACTTCTGAATCACACGGCTAGCTTTTCTTCTACAGCCCCTGCACGTGAGTCAGTTTACGCTTTTTTTAAATTTATAAAGATTTGAGCTAGTTGAGTTGCTGCCTTTCTCTGTGAAAAATGAACAATAGAGTTGGGGTTTAAGAAGTGCTCAATTCCTGCTGCAGCATGCTGATATTCAAAACTTATTGACTCAACTGGTAAACTGTTAGGGTTAGGTACATGTAAGTTGCTTTGCTTCATTCTTGATGCAAAAAAGCTAGAAAGAATGTTGAGTCATTTGTGATTTGAATAAAAAGGGAACATAGTTTCTTTCAGTGTGCATTGTGCAGTGCGATGCCATGCATCTTAAGTACATTTGGCGCCCAAAAAATAAAAAAATTGCGAAAAATTGCCATGCCAAATTGCGAAAATTGTGCAATTTTTTTATATTAAATTGCCGAAAATTATACTTAAATTTCAATTTTTTTATATTGTGAGACTTTGTTCTGAATTGCAATTTTCACAAGTAAAACAATTTTCTTGTATTTTCTTTAATTGAAGTTGTAATTAAATTACAATTTATTTGTGCAGCAAACAGAACAATTGCAATTTTTACAAGTGAAACAATTTTCTTGTATTTTCTTCAATTGAAGTTGTAATCAAATTACAATTTATTTTTGAAGCATAGCCCCGGTTTGTAAAAATTGTGTGCCCAATTCTTCACCTGCCTTCATTTTAAGCAATTCAAACTGCATTTTATTAAAAAATGATTGATATTCAATCAGCGCCTTTTCGTTTGCTATTTATACACAAATAGTATGGCGTCTCACATATCGATCTAGGGAAGGATAAAGAAAATAATAACTAAAACTGTTATAAATCTCATCCAGCATGCAATTTTTACTTTATAACGAACAATGTCAATATGAATGTGACAGTGTGATTCGTAGAATCGCGTGTATCGTATTTCTGTATTTTCATATGCATACCGTATTCTTTCATTTATTTTAACAATATTCGTACGTATTATTATCGCGCTATTTTTACTGTTAGTTGCTTTGTTTTTTGTAGCCTCTTATGTATTTATTCTATTATTTGTATTTCATTCATATCGTTATTATTTATCGTAAAGTAGTCCTACCTATGTACATGTACTGACGTATGTTATTCTTGTATGATATATTTATCGATTAATTTGTACATGTACATTTCGCCTGAGTGGGGTTTGTCTGGTTTTTGGATTAAGCTTGTTGTTATCTTGTTTACTCACCAATTATAAAATACACTTGCAGTCAGCGGCCGCTCTCTCCTTTTGCTTCGTCGCTTCGCTTCTCGCTCTAAGCTTGCGGGTCCCTTAGCTGTCTGGCCTCTTTACCTTAACCCTCTACCGCCTGCCTCAGCCCACCCACCAATCAACTGAATCCTGACCGGCCCTTGCTAGGCGCATCAAATTAAGTACCGATCCAAATATACTAAATCTGCAAATTCACGCTAAGGATAAAATCGGCTGCTGATCTGCTGGATCGTAGATTAATCCCAATTATCCGCTACACAAAGTCTTCCGCTTTATTCGTCACATGAAGATAAATTAAACTAAAAAAGTTAAAATTATTCATGTTTATTTAAATATACGAGTATGTACCAAAGTTTAGCTTTACCTAAAAAGTTATTGTCAAAATTGACCATAAAAACTTCAGATTAAGACATTTGGTTAAAATGAATGTAGTTGTTTGTTGGCGCAAGAAAAGATTGAATAAATTTATTTATTACAATTATAAATATAATGATGCCATTTAAAGTACAGTATAATAGCCCGCTAAAAATTCGTTTACGTCTTTGCCGCAACTAATTTGGCTGGAGTCAGCCCATAGCAGCCATATCTCGAAAATGTAAAAGAAGTAACCGAATAATAAGCTACTGAAGTCCACTTAAATTGTGCGGAATCAGCGCAGAAAGCAGACAAAGACGACGCACCAAGAATTTTCCCTAAAGTTTTTTGTGCTGCTTCTTTGGTTTCTGAAAGCAGCGCTGAATCTGGCAAGTCGAATCAAACAAAGAAGCAGCAGAATTTTTAGCGGGAGTTTTAGCTACCATAACAATAATAATAGTATAATAAGACGTTTAGTATAGGTGGATGTAACGAAATGGCTATTGTAATACGAGTAGTATTTAACTGGGAGCAGACAAAATCAGACAAAAAGAAACAAAATAATTATATTTAATAAAAACAATTGAAAAAATCAAACAATACAATTTTTATACTTTCTTATAGCCAAAAAAGTAGAAAAAATAGCTTAAATAAATTGCGTTTGATTTAAATTTACTATGTTAATGTTTTGTTGAGAGAAATGTTCAATTCACTAAAAACTTTACGCGTTAGCTTGGCATGCTTCCCAACATATTTCTGCTAGTCCTTGACTGGATCCTGATCGGATGAGCCAGCTTTTTTAGCTTTAGTTGTCATATCTCTAAACATCTGGTTGAGAGACGAGCGAACAGCGCTCCAACTGAATGACTCGAACCAGTTGGAAAGAAGGTCCTTTATTTCCTGGACGTCTTCAGGACACATGACAACACGCTCGGATTTGGACTTAGGCTCGACAATAGCCTGTTTGCAATAGTCTTTGCCATACTTTTTTAAAACGAAGTCACGTGCAAAAGTCGTAGGTTGAGACGGTAGCTGCGATAGCCTGAAGTTGGAACCATCGTGGCTGATAAAAATTTTATCGACACGCTCCAGTTTCTCGCGTGGGGCTAGAATGTCTCTTATTAATAAACTGTTTTCTTCCGTCTTGTTGAGAATTTGCTTTAAAATGCTTGTTTGAACACGCGCTTCTAGCAGAAGAAGTTGTGTTGAAGATGTGGCCTGCTGATTGATCTCGGCTGTGGACTGCCTTTTTGGTGTTTCTTTAGTGGCATTTGGTGTTATGACACTAGAAGATGATGCCTTTCTTGAAGTGTTTTCATTTTCACAGGGAGGCGTTGAGATAGGCCCAGAACTTCTAGATTGCAAATGACGTAACGAGTGCTCCTCGAGGTGAGGTCTTTTTGAAAAATTAGCAAGCAGATGTTGCTCTTTCTCAATTTCAGCAGCCATAGCTTTGTGCACAGACGGCTCACGACACTCTGTCGCAGCAACCGCTGTTGCTGCGCTTCTTTCATGAATGCCAGCTGTCAGCTCAGTTCTGTCCTTGGGGGGGCGCCGGTACGTAAGTCTCGTCATTAACCTCGTCATCGCTGTCGATTCTGTCAGCATCGCTGCTCTCACTTTCCACCTCATTGTCATTACCCAATGTCTCAATAATGGCGTCTGTAGCCATTCCTGACTCAGCATACTCTTCAACGCGTTCTTCAGCTTTTTTTATATCATTGTAGCTGCCTAGCTTAAGGATAATGGCCTCGTGATAACCTTCGCTGTCGCGGATCTTGATAGTTTGTCCCTCTCGGAGCCTGGACTTCTCAGAAGAAGAGAGATGCCGAAATGGAGCAGAGTTAATATACATTGCACCGCTATGGCGATTGGTTTTGCTAAACCATAGTAGCAAATGGTTGAATGTGGCGCTGGAAAATGCATCACCAATTTCCCTAGGAGCTCTTCGCAACCGGTTCATTGCAGCTGAAATGAAATTTTGGTTGAAAAAAAAATATAATTAACCTGTCTTAAACATTTACATTTAATATAAAGTGTAGTAGAATCAAAATAAGTTACATTTCATTATTTCGATTATCATATATATTTGATATGCACAAATTAAAAAAATATTTATTATTTAAGAAATATATAACCAGTAGCACTACCACAAATTTTTCAAGGGGGTGGTGGACCCAGGAGTGAGGTGGAGGATGTGGCTCTGTATTTTGGCAAAAATTTGCTAGCCCCCTCTAGATTTTTTTCTAGTCTCTGCGAAAGGGGGAGGGCGCTCATTTATGTTTGCACATCCTTAATAGTGAGTAATTTTAATTTGACATACTTCACTCTATCTAATCTCCTTAAAAAGAAAACATGGAGAAAAAAGTAGAGGCAACTTGTAAACACAAGTTATTACCATATGCATCCACTTTATTAACAATTGCTTTCATGAATGGTTGTACAATATAGCAAATTTAATTTAAAAAATTATGGTAGCATTTAAAGGAGTTTGAAACAGTTTCAGTTGCAAAGAATGTTAGAAAATGCTTTTGGACATTGTTCAAAAAAATTATAACCAACTGGAGCACCAAAAGTGAAGCCAGATTATTTTTAAATTCACAAAACTGATATAGAGTTAGTGCAGAATTAGCCTTACTTTGCAGTTTTAAAATAGTCAAGTTTAGGCAACCAAAAACGATGCTAATGTGTTTAATTAAATAGTGAAATAAAATGGTTTCACCCATAGTCTGGCACTAAGTCATCAACTAGTAAAAGTGTTGACTGGGGATTCACATAGGCGACACAGGAACATTTTATTTCCGAAACAGGATACATGCATTCAGTTGTTGATGGCTTACCTATGAAAAAAAAAACTATTTACAAAGAAATCAATGGCATTGGCAACAGATTCATCAATATGCTGGAAATTGAAAAATGGCTCATCAATAGGATCATACAGTTGAACAAGAGCATCAACTGAATCATTGTTAAAAAATTCAAAACCTTACCAAATGAATGATTGTGAAAAAAAGTAGTAGCATGACTTGTTTGAACTAGGACTAAATGCATACATTTTATGACCATCAATGCTAATACACTTGCTTGAAATAAATGCTATTTGCTTGGTACCACCACAACTTCTTGGAAAGTCAAGCAATGATAAAAGTTTTTCTTTACCAGCAAAATTTGATTTTGAAACAACCAAAGAACACATTTTAGTTAAAATAGTTTTTTCACAAGTCTGCTTCAGATGGTAGCGTGTGCCTCGACAAAACTTTTTAATTGATAGAAAATTGTTTTCAAATGAAAACATAGAACACCTTCCTAATGGCCCAAACTTTTTAATCTGTGGAAAAATGTGAAAAAGAAGATGAAAATTCATAGCATAAATGTTACTATCAAAAACATTTCCAATAGTTGATAGGAAAAAGTGTATTATTTTATCCAACTGATAAGAATAAGAAGAGGCATCAACATGATTTGAAACTCGACAAATAATAGAAAAAAGCAGCAGAGAATTAGCATGATCATGCTTGTCTCTTTGCTTAAGGTTAAGAGCCAAAACTGGAAAAAATTAATTGCAATAAATTTGTAGTCTCGAGCTTTCCAAAAAGCACGCTCCTCAATATTGTGAGGAAAAGTTAAATATGCAGGCACAATTGCACTATGCAGTAGTTTATTAATAGGCTCATGACTTCGACCAAGGTAAAATGACTTTTGCCAGTTCTGAGTTTCAAATTGATACTTCAAAATTGTTTTTGTACAGTTTTCATACAAGAGATGAAGTGAATCAATCAACACATTTTCAGGAATCCTACAGAACTCTAAAAAGTATTGATACACCTTTAATACCAAAAAGTGATGATTTGCAGCCAGATTGTACAATTGCTTGAAGACGTTGCTTATAAATTGAATTGGTGACAAAATTTCCCAAGACTGGAAACTTCATAGAATGACCTTTGCCAACTTTAACTCCATGACCAGAAGCATCACAAAAAAGAGATCCAAATTGACCAGTGTAGCTTTTATGGTTGATTACACTTGCCATTGCAAATCAAAAACTGCTGCGAAAATTTCAAACTTGACAGGAACAATACAGTTGTGAATTAAAAATTTGTGCATCTGGCTAAAACCAATTTTTGCCAGATATTCATCAAGGAATTCGGACCACTTAGGCTTTTGTCCACCAATGAACACAGCTAACATGATTGTGTTCTCCACCTTTGACCGTAATGCTGGGGGCAGATTCAAAATTGGTGCTTGCACGGGCCAAATAGATTGCGATGAATATGAATAGAGTTTTGCTCCATCTGTTGAGAAATGAAAATAAATCATAAGAGGTTCCATACTTTTAGGAACATCTTTTAGAATATCAGTCTTCATTTCTTTACTTGTTGAGTAATCCAAGATTGTTTGAAAGTGCTGTTCTAGAATCAGATGTAGTTGAAATTTGAAGTCAAGATAAGCATTTTTACTTGTCATGGTTCCACAGCATTTTTCAGAAGGAAACAATTTAGAACAACTAGCATTGGTGCAAACTTCCTTCATGGAGATCCACATCTCTGGTTTCAGAGCTTTGCGTACAATAGACTTAACTCGCCTTAATGTTAAAGGCTGGGTTAGCAAATTACCAGCAGCTAGGACTTGTAATATAGAATCAATGCTTAATTCTGTCAAGCCAAGATTAGCAATAATGTACATTATTGCCATGCACATTGTCAGATGGACACTACTCTCAAGTTGCAATACATTAGGCAATTGCAGAAAGCACGGTGCTGCTCCTTGTCTATCCAGACTAGTTGATTCATCACTTATGCCTAGTTCATGCACATCATGGGCCACTAGATAATGCTCTTCATTTTGACTTGGGCCAATATTAGCACTTGACAAACTTTCTTCATGGCATGGTACATTATGCTCATCAAGATCATTCAAACAATTGAAAGTGGCCAAAGCATCAAAAAACTCTTCTTCCATTTTAAAGAAAGGTTAGAAATGAAGTGACCAATAATTAGCTGAAAAAATAAAATAGCATTTATTTAATTTGGTTACAAGCATTAATATGATTAATGGCTAATAGCATTAAAATACTTGATGATAAAACAATATAGAATAGGACTAAGTCTAGATATAAATAAAGAATAAAATAAAAGCCCAATAAAAATTATAAGATGATTTATCAAGGCTTTAACTAGATTAGATAAATTAAACATACTAAATAAATTAATAAACTTAGGGAATTTCAATAGTATTAAATAGACATAAACGATAAACCTAGTACTACTAACTCAAAAAGTAAAAATATATTAAAATATTCAAATAAATATTTAGGTTTAATTAGGTTTAGCAAGAGTACGGTTTCCTTTATCCACTATCACGGATAGCCTACCTAAAACCTCTAATGAAAAAGAAGCTCGAATCGAGGAACTGAAGAAGATTTTCCGCACATCGTGCGAACCTGTGGATGCTCGGGATCCATCGAATGAAGAATTCTGTACTGGTAGATTTACTATTCATGTTGTAAAGGATCAACTTATCCAGATATTCAACAAGCTGAAGCGTCTTAATAACTATGGAGTCAAGTATGGCATCCAAGCAGGAGCAATTTACAACAATATGAAGCGTCATCTCTCGAAGAATCAGTTCAAGGAACTAAAGAAATCCACCCGCTTCAGCAATGCGTGGATCAACTTTCTAATGAAGCTTGCGAGTTTGGCACAGGCACATCCACGCCTACATGGCTGCACGCTATCACTGTATCAGATTCGGTCGTGCATACAACATCTGCCGGAAGTCATGAAGAAGCTGGATGAAGAGGCAGCGGATGAGTTGTTGCAGCAACCTCAAATTTGAAAACTGCAGTATCTGTTTTTGGGGTGGGTGCTGTGAGCTATTTGTTAAATGAGACAGATGTGAGCATAATTGGCAGCAACCTCAAATTTGAAAACTGCAGTATCTGTTTTTGGGGTGGATGCTAAGGAGACATTATCATTCATTAATACCTATCTATTCTATCTGACGTGGTACATTTTCTAGCGACTTGCCTGAGTCATTTTTATTGGATGCTAAAATTAAAAACTTTTTGGCAGACATTTTGTGCAGTTCAAATAAACTAGCCTCTTTTGTGCTCACGAGAGGTCTTTTGTGTCTGAAAGTCTTTTGTGTTTTTTGTTACTAAATATAGATTCACGCAAGATAGGTGAGCCACTAGACTTGTACAATGGAGAGGGTCTTTTTGAAACTTTTGATATGATAAGCGCCACATCCAACTTAGTAAAAGAGAAATCTACCTCCTTTCATAGGACACTTAAATGTAGATTACTTAAATTTATTTTTTATAAAAATGGCCTTCAATAAACCATTATTTCTAGAAAATGCCTTAGAAATGAAGAAATGCAGAAAAAAATGCCATGCATCTCAAGTAACTACAATTCTGACTCATGTGGATAGAATTTTTTCTGCATCTGGCATGAGCCTGCAAAGTTGCATTCCATTCACCCGGTGTCGCTTTCTCATTGGTTGTCATCAATGAGGCACCAATGAGAATTGAGTTTATGCGCTGCTTTTGTATTTTAACATAATATTAATACAGGAATGAATTTGGAAAGATGGCTGATAATTCTCTCCAAATTCATTGCAACAATAAAAAGCTTTAATAGACATGCCATCCGAAAATGAACTTCGCAAGAGATATAGGGATCATCGAAAGGAATTCGAACTCACAAAGCAAAAGATTCGAAGGCTCATGCCATTAACTATATTTGCAGATCTAGATTCTGAGAGACTAATCAATAAGCTACAAGGTTTAGATACATTCAAGTCCTTTACGGAGGAGGATAAGCTCCTGAAGCTTCTGAAGGAAAATGTGTCAAAAAGAAAAAGCATGCAAGCTATTGCACTATCCTATCAAAGCCAATCTCAAGCCATGCAAGCGATTGGTGATTTGGATACTGAAGAAGATAGCCTTCCACCACCCTATGAGATCGCTGCTGACAACCGAGGCACTGCTGACAACCGAGGCACTGCTGACAACCGAGGCACTGCTGACAACCGTGGCACTGCTGACAACCGAGGCACTGCTGACAACCGAGGCACTGCTGACAACCGAGGCACTGCTGACAACCGTGGCACTGCTGACAACCGAGGCACTGCTGACATCCGAGGCACTGCTGCTTCATCACCTAACCAAAACTAGATGATTGATGACTTGTGGTGACCATGGACTAATTTGTCAATATTAATAAATTGCTCTAATGTTTTAATTTTGTTCTTCATAGGCGTTTGAGGACTTTTTGTTTCTGTTTTAATAATCACTACTTTAATATTTAAAATACAAAACCATTATTATTATTTGCATAAGTTATGCGAAGTGTAACCTAAGAACGGATTTTAAGGAGTGAAAAAATAGTATCTCCGCTGTTATCTTTTTTAAATTTTTATAATTAATTTTCATTAAAGCAATTTTGATTTACGTGAATTAAATTTAACTTTATGTAATGGAAGCTGTCCTTGACCAATTGTTAGAGTTCCTGCGAGAGCCTATTTGACCATACTATTTGACCACTCAGTGTGGGTTTCGCACGACGTTAAAGCTGAGTCACAATATAACAATTGCTTTGAGGAGAATTTCTCATACTTTTTGTTCCATTTTTAAGATACATAATTTAGAAAAGGGTTAGTGAAATCGTCCGTAGGTAGGGTTGCGAGCATTGTTCGTTTGTAACTTGCGTGGCCCACTTCATGTCTTTTTTACAGCTAGATAGAGGGTGAACACAAAAGATTTGCACGAGCCACTCCTATTGGATGCCAAAACCAAACACTTTTTGGCAGAAATTTTGGCAAACATTTTGGTTTTGGCAGAAATTTAGGCAGCCAATAGAAATGTTGAGTGCTGCGGTTAGTGCTCTAGTAGTCGAGTATGCATGCCACGAAAAATTTAAATAAGCACTCCATGTTCTTGAATGTCTTCTATTATCTTTAAGTAAAAATCTAAAACAGCATTAAAGCCATTTTAAAGTCTCGGGACAAAGCGAATGTGGAGCAAATTATTGACTTTTGTAGAAGCATTGTATTGCCTCGAGTGGACAATTTTTATGCATAGATGGTAGCTGACTGATCGTTAAAAGCAAAGCTAGTAAGATTGGCTTATTGAAGGGCGTTATGCAATGGGAGAAATGACTATTATTAAATTTGATGCTAGTTTTGAAATGATTAAACCTGAAAATAGGTTATTTTAACCCACGAATCACAACTTTCTTGTGGTTTTAGTCACGAAATCGCGCAAAAAGCAATTTTTCAAAAGTTTTGAAATCACTAAAATCACTGTTTTCAGACAATTTTCACCTGTTTTTAGTCGATTTTTATCTGTTTTTTTGTGATTTTTCAAATTGGGTTGCGCTCAAACCTACTTTTCCTATACTACTGAGAGCGATTAATCAAAATAACGAAGACTTGAACAACACTTCACAATTGATACGCTTCTCTCCCAGAGATATAGCCTCGATTTGTTGCTCTAACTAACCACAAGATCTTTTGAGGCTGCTCCGAGTCTGAGGTTTCAGCTCGGATTTTACGCTTGTGTTTATAGTCGAATTTTTGGTAAATACTCGTACTTAGTAGCGCGACTCATATTTCATCATATTTCATCAGATTTCATCTTATTTCATCATATTTCACCATAGTTGCAACATATTTCACCATAGTTGCAGCTTGTCTCATGCTTCGTCGTACGTTGTATTCACGGTCTTAAAATAGAGTATGACAATTTTGCAATTTTTATAACATTTAAGTTTTTCGCTTTTTTATGTTACTACTTAGAGTAGTTTACTTTGTATCGTATTTGGAGATCTCTACATGATGACGTGCGATTCCCGCGCAGAAACTGGTCGATCAGTTCTTGCTCTAGATGGTGAGGCTCGAGCCAAGGGAAGGCTTGTTTTCCTAGCTCCTGCAGAGCATCTGTGTAATCTTCAGTTGACTCGTTCTTGCGCTGGCTGCGGCCTCTGAATTCTTCTCGATACTCGTCAGGTCCTGAGAGTCGTGCAAATCTCTCTATTAGTCGTTGCTGAAGCTGTCGATAGGTGATGCAGTTGGGCAGCTTCATGCGAAGTACCGCGGCGTAGGCCGAATTTAAGTCTAAATTTATTGAGGGAAGGTGACTCATTTGCGTTTTGAAATTTTGACCTCTCGAAAATTGAATAGAATACAATAGGTTTTGCGCATCAATACCATATTTAGAACTCATCAGTCCATAATTTTGACAGGCTAGTGATAGTTTTGCACGTTAAAGCGTGCAATGGCAATGCTATGCTAGAATAGTTTTTAATGTACTTTTTATAGTATTGGGCCAGGCCTAGAAAACTGCGCAACTGAGATGATGTGCGACGCACTGGCCAATCGCGGATAGCGGCGAGCTTCGCCTCATCCGTCTTGACACCTTCGGGAGTTAGCTTATGTCCTAAGTAAGCCAACTCAGCTGAGAATAGCGCAAATTTCTTCGCTTTCAGCTTCAATTTCGCGTCAATTACGCGTTGCAGCACTATTTCTAAGTGGGCAAGATGCTGCTCAAAGGTCACTGAATGAACTAGGATGTCATTCATATACCCGAGCGCTATATGGGGCTTTAATCCTTCTAGGAGCAAATTAATGGTCCTTTGGAATGAGCCGGGCGAATCAGTCAAGCCCATTGGTAACACATTAAAGCAAAATTGGCCACGATTAATCATTGAGAAGGCTGTTCTATGCTAATCTTCCTGTCTAAGCGGTATTTGAAAGAAACATTGCGCTAAGTCTAGGCAAGAATAGAAATTCGAGCCCTTTAAGCAAGCAAAGGTATCTTGAATCTTAGGCAGAGGATAGACGTGCCTTAAACATTTCTTATTCAACTCGCGATAATCTAACACTAATCTAACTGTTCCATTCTTTTTAGGTACTAACAGCACTGGCGAGTTGTAACTGGAGTATGCTGGCCTAATGATGTTCTTTGCCAACATCTCGTCTATTACGCCATCGAGCTTTTCCTGCAAATGCGGCGGCACGCTGCGCGGCGCAAGGGTCCAGTGAGCGCACAAGGGGAGGAGTGCGTTTAACTAGACTAGCGTACAATGAGCGATTGTACGCGGCAGGCCAGGCAACAACAGTACAGGCAAGCGCCAAATATGGCGGCTTCCACTAACTAACCTTTAGCTAGAAAACTTCCTAATTTCCTATGTTAATGAGCCTCATTATGACGACTCGATTGCGCCATCTTGTGCAACTGACTAGCGCCAATTAAGGCTGCCAATAGCACAAAGAGGCTGCAGAACAGTTTCTGTTCCAGATGCTAGCAGCGGACAGCAATGCCTAAGATGTGACTGCCCTATGCTTGCAGCAGAAGGCTGCGACCACATCAGAAGTTACGTATGCCTCTGCATTTTAATCAATCTTTGGATGGAATTCATGCCTAGTAAACATTTTCCACTAATGTATTGATCTAGATCATAAAAAATAAATTTCCGAAATTTCAATTACCCGCTTTCCCATCGCAACGCGATATCAAATTATGGCCAAAACGTTTTTGTTGAGTTTAAAAAACTACTTCGGGTGTGTCATAAGTAATTTCACTGCAGGCTTCTGTCTAAAATATGTAGGCACATGGACTTGTGGGTAGTTTAGCTGCAAAGTATACTTAGTGAAGCAATAGCAGTGCATTTGAGACGTGCATAGGTTGTTTATGGCCCAAGCTATCGCAAGAATACGCCAAGCAGATTTAGCAAGTGCAACGCGATGAAAAATCGTCTATGCAGCGAACAAAAATCACCATGAATCTTGACATGACGCCTGCACCAAGTAGATCCGCAAGGTAATCAGCAGGCGGAGCTTGAATGACGTCCTAAACTGCCTGGTTGCTGAGGATGAAAGCTGGCTCCACCTGGATTGCAAGGGCAGCAAGGCAGACAATCGCTGCTGGCTGGGAGCTGGGGACTCCAGGGCGACTGTGACCAGGAAGTCCATCTTGGACAAGAAGACCATGCTGCTGGTAGCCTTCACGCCAAACGAACGAGTCTCTATCTGCACAACTCCACCGAACACCAAGGTCGATGGCCAGTATTTTATCGACTTTGTCCGGCACACTGGAGACCTCTGGCGCACTCTCCGGTCAAATCCATGTCACCTGGACGAGGTTCTGCGGCAGATGGACACCGCACGGCCGCACACCTGTAAGGCTTTTTCGAATTTTCTGCTTGCACGGCGAATGAATCTGCTCTGACAGAGTCTATACAGCCCGGACTTCAACTTGTGCAAGAGACTTCTGTTCAAATGGCTGAAGGCTGACTTTTCCAAGAAGAGTTTCGCAAACCATGAAGAGGTCAAACAGGCTGCGTTGCACTGGCTATGGCACTTGGAGGAAAAACACCTGTAGGCTGAGGTGGACAAGCTGTATGAGCACTGCCAGATGGTGATTGATATTGGGGGACTCTATGTTGTTGAGTGGTACAGTTTTGTTCATCTGCGATTGCAAGTTCGTCTGTTTTCACATCAGTGACATTACTTATGACACACCCGAAGTATGACTGTTAGAGCCATAGAAAGGCTCTAACTGCGCCGTCCAGCCGCAGGCGACCCTCCCGACATGTATGCCGCAGGCGCCCATGCCGCAGGGGTACCCTCCCGATATGTATGCGCACTCTCCCGATATGTACCCCGATATGTATGCCGCAGGCGCCCATGCCGCAGGCGACCCTCCCGATATGTACCCCGATATGTATGCCGCAGGCACCCCGAGTGTACACTCTCCCCAGTACACTCTACCCAGTACACTCTCCCCAGTACACTCTCCCGATATGTATGTGTACACCGATATGTAGTCAATGATATTAGGCTAGTGAAAACTACTTATAGTAGGCGAAATTGAGTATATTTACATAAAAAAGTAGATAAAACATATTGGTAGGTGTGAATAATGGTGCAAAATAGGTATATGAGCAGCAAAAAAACACACAATGTAGGTGCATATTATCGATATATTGACAGACGGTAAAGCAGACAAAATACAAAGCGGGTACGTATTGGTTTTGTCAGCCTAACTGAGAATAAAGCCATCCAAAGTGAGAATCCTGTCTACGCTGACTGCGAAGGGCCTGGCTGCGTGCAGCCTTAGTCTATGGGCCATAGACAATAAAGGACAAGCAAAGTGATAAAAAGCCATCCAATGTGAGAATCCATTGGTCTTTTAAAACTTTGCTTGTCCTTTATAGTCTATGGCTCATAGACTAGGCTGAACGCAGCTAGGCCCTTCGTATTCAGCGTAGGCAGGATTCTCACTTTGGATGGCTTTATTCTCAGTTAGGCTGACAAAACCAATATTAGTGTAGTAGGCGCTAATAAAACACAGGTAGATACAAGTATAATGCAGACTTACTTTCAATACATGTGTGTATAAAGCGTAAAGAACATATCAGATTAATGTATAAAGCAGGTTTAAAAAGTCTACTTTCGATACATAGCAGTTTAATGTATAAAGCAGGTTTACAAAGTGTACTTTCTATACAAATCAGATTAATGTATAAAGCAGGCAAACACACAGGTGCAATTTCAACAGACGCATAATTAATGTCTCACCAACTAAAGAGTAAATATTGGTGCGATTGTGTAACCAGCAGGCGCACAGCGGTTTAGGGAAACCCCAAAAGGGAGGTTCACGGCCTAATGACCCGATATACTTTCAACACGATTAAATTGAATGGCGACGCGGGGGGCGGAAAAGTCTATAGCCCGCAGGAATCGATCCTGGGTCACCCTGTTTTAAATCACCAGGGTTACACCTTATTATTGTCAAAAATAGATGGGCAAAAGGGAGGTTTTTACCGCCCGAGCCCTCTCACATGTTCAATCGGGTTGAAAGTATTTCAAGTCATTAGGTTGTAAGGTCCATTTGTTTAGGACCGGCCCACCTATATTTCGGGTGGGCAGACTCGAGCCCGGGGCCAGCCCATTACAGTTTTCGGACCGGCCCCCTCTGGCAATTTCCTCCCTAGGGGCGAGCTATCAGAATTGGTGTTTTAACCCTGTGCATGCGCACATAGAGAACCCAGTTAGCGCCCATTCTAACCTACCCAGTGTACAGTGTCAGGTTCCCCAAACCGCGTACAAAGAGAAATAGCTTATCAGTCAATCTCCATACGCTCCCTCAGGGCTATCTCGTACGCGGCCTCTTCCTCCACGCTCTCGAAGCAGTAGTCGGATGACTGCCAATGTGAAAATTATAACATTCTATATAGAAAAATATATGAAGTACAGATTATACGAAATGTATATATACTGTAATATCTTACCAAATCTAAATCGTCCTCCAGCCGCCACAGACGTAGAGACGCTGTATAGCGCACCAGCGAAAGGTGCTCCTCCCAGTTAAAGGGCCAGATAGCTGCAGCAGGCTCATCCCAAGCAGTCGGGCGCGCTCCCGGGCCAGCCAGGTACGCCTCCGAGTCGGGGGCATGCGAATTGCGCCCCATTAGCCAATCCTGGTGTACTTGACTTACTTGACTTAGCTGCAGGGGGCTCCGTGCGTCCGGAAACAGCGAGGAGGCGTTGCCGCCCATTTCGCTAACCCCTGGCGACCACGGGCAGCTAGTGCTGCGGTGTCGCGCAGGGAGTTCCGGTGGCGCCGGCGTCCGCAGCGCGGTCCCCCTCCGGAGAGTCCAGGAGGTGGATTGTCGCTCGCCCGGTACCCCTAGGTAGCGGACGAGCTGGCAGAGATTCTCGGGCCTGAAAACGTCGGAGAGGTCCGGGTTTGGGCCGAGGTAGGTGAGCCTGTCCTGAGTAAAGGCGGGGCATTCACAGATGAAGTGCTCCGCATTCTCGACACCGGAGAGGCAAAAAGGGCATTCCTCACTGCGGATTTTCTCCTGGAGGTAACGATGCCTGGCAAAGCAGCCATGACCCGAGAGGGCCATGGTAACCGCCCTGATGTCCCTGCGGTTGAGTCCAAGCAGGGCCCTGCGTAGGGCGGAGGAGGGACAGGGGACAGCCGCGCGGGATTTCCGGCAGTCGGGGGCGTTAGCCCACCTCTCCCTGTGCTTAGAAGCCACCCACTGGTTGATCCGAGTGGTGACAACGGCGATGGGGGTGGGGGCCACGGGCAGGGGACCAGTAAAAGAACCGGTCGAGCCAGCCTTGGCCAGGCGATCGGCCAGCTCGTTGCCGGGGTGGCCCGAATGCCCGGGGATCCACCTTAGGGACACCTTGTTGGAGGCGCCTAAGCGGTTGAGCTGCCCGATGCAGTCGAGGACTGTACGCGAGCAGGTGGTGGTGCGCTCAAGGGCGTGAATCGCCGCTTGACTGTCCGAGTGGAGGGTAATTTCCTTCCCCCAGACGTGCTGATTGTACAGCTCCATGGCGCAGGAGCTGATGGCGAGAACTTCGTTCTGGAAGACGGTGGAGCAGGTGCCGGTGTGTTGGGAGAAGGTCGCCACAGTTCTCCCTCCAGACACGATGCAGTAGCCGTATCCAGAGGCGGAGTTGATTTGGGACCCGTCAGTAAAGCAGTGGATTTCATGGGGTTTCCAGTTGTCTCTCGCTTCATGACGTGGTGGAATGCTGGTTTTGAATTTGAGCGGAGGGCAGAGCGTGGACGGGATTCCGTCCGAGAGGGTCAGCAGGCCTCTCGCTGCTTCCAGGTCTCGCAGGCTGAGGTCGCCATGCGGCCGGAGGTTCCGCTTTCTGAAGGCAAACTGCTTCTGGATTTGGACACCCGCGTCAAGCAGACGACGGGTGGTTTTCATAGCCTCCCCTCTAACAAAGAGGTCGAGGGGGGAATGTCCAAGAAGGAGTTCATGCCAGCGAAGGGCGTTGAGGGAGCCGCGCTCATGATAGCTCGACAAGCGCGGCCTTGCACCCTATTTAAAACCTCAAGAACCCCTTTCACCTCTAGGGCACTGTTCCAAATGAGACCGGCAAAGGAGATGGTCGGTCTAACAATGGCAGTGTAAATCCACCAGAGGCGGCGGGGGGTGAGGCCCCAGGTAGCACCGAAAGCTCTGCGGATCTGCGCGAGAGTCGCGAGAGCTTTGCGGGCTTTAGTTTGGACGTGCGGGGTCCAGCTCAACCTGTGGTCGAGGGTGACGCCCAGACATCTAGTTTGTTTCTCCATGGCAACAGGTTTGCCATAGAGGGAGAGCGGTTCGATCCTCCAGTTTCGGCGGCTGGTGAACATGATAGCCACGGTTTTAGACTCAGAGAACCTGAGACCGCAGCTATGTGCCCAGCGCTCGGCACGGTGGATGAAGGCTTGAAGGAGGTCCCTGAGGACCGCGGGCGATGGTCCAGCCACAGTGGCGGTAACATCGTCCGCATAGCCGACCTTCTGAACAGGGTCCGGATGCGGGCTGCAAAGTAGCTCGTCCATGACTAAATTCCAGAGTATCGGGCTGAGGACTCCACCTTGCGGTCCGCCTTTCTGGACTTCCACGGAGCGTGAGTGTCCCAGGAGGTGCGAGGTGGCAGTACGATGGGAGACCATGTACATGATCGAGCGGGTGAGGTGCTCGTGCGTGCCCCGGGATTCCAGGGCTCGCTTAAAGGCTTCAAAGAGCACATTGTTAAAAGCACCATCAATGTCGAGAAAAAGCGACAGCGCGTATCCACTGCCAAGCACGGCGCGCTCCAGCTTGTCGACAATGGCGTGCAACGCACTTTCGATGGAACGTCCAGGACGAAAGGCGTGCTGATTAGGGGAGAGCGGGGAGTTCCTCAGCTCAACAAGGAGAAGGCGCCAGAGCACCAGCCGTTCCATCAGTTTGAGGAAGAAGGACGTCAGACTGATAGGGCGGTAAGCTTTGGCGGAGTGATAGTCTCCCTTTCCTGGCTTGGGTATGAAGACTACCGTAGCCTCTTGCCAGGCTTTTGGCACATACCCGAGGGTAATGCTGGCCTTGAAGAGGTTGCAGAGGAGGCCGAGAAACCTGTCATTTTTAACTGCCTCATGAAGGAAGGCAGGATAAATGTTGTCAGGACCCGGAGACTTGAAAGGAGAGAAGGATTTTGCGGCGCGAGCCGTCCTCTCTCTAGTAATGATGGTCGAAGCCAGGATCTGTCCGCCTGGAGAGTGGTCCGGTGGGCCTAGCTGCGGTGCGGCACGTGGGAAAGAGCTGGTGAGCATAATGTCCAGCGATTCCCCAGGGTTCTCAGCGAGCCGGCCGTCCGGTCTTTTAATGACTGAGAGCTTTGACATTTTGTCGAGGGTGAGAGCCTTAACTACGCGCGAAGTAGGACGGGTGCCTTCTAACTCCGCGCAGTATTGGCGCCATTTGTCGGACTTGGCTTTCCTGGTTTCACGCTTAAAGTCACGGATCGCTTCTTGATAGGCGGCCAGGTCAGCTGGGTCCTTGCTCTTGCGAGCTTTCCGTTGGAGGCACTTTGCCTTGCGCCGGAGGGATCCGAGCGCCGGGTGCCACCAGGGGGCGGATTTCTTGCCTTTGTAGGCTTTGAGAGGACAGGAAGCCTCATGGGCTGTCAGGACGGTCTTGCTGAGCAGGTCTGCAAGGTCATCCACTTCCTGACAGGTGGTTGGAGCGACGGTGGCCAGCTGATCTGTCTGGCATTTCAGGGTTTCCGTGAAAGCCGTCCAATCAGTGTTCCGGACGTTCCTTTTCCACAGAATTTGAGGCTTGGGGCAAGAGGATTGCAAACGAAAACGAACGAAGCGATGGTCAGACAGAGACTCCTCTTCGTCCCACACCTCCCAGTCCTTGACTAAAGGAGCCAAGCCATGGGAGACGAGGGTAACGTCGAGGGCCTCCGTCCATCGCCCGTTGTCAAAGGTGGGGGTTCCACCAATGTTGCAAAACTCAGTGTTGGTGGAGCAGATGTAAGCAAGGAGTTCCTCGCCTCTGCTATTGGAAGTATTACTGCCCCAGTGGGTGTGGTGAGCGTTGATGTCGCCCGCCACCAGCAGCTCGAACCTACGGTTAGAGCAGTAGTCCACGAGGGAGGTGAGGTTAGGTGGAACCGCGGGGCCATCGCCAGGGATATAGATCGAGGCGATGATAACCGTGCGGTTGGTGATAATGTGGTTGGACTGAATGACACAGAGGTCTCTGTCAGAGAGGTCCGGTCTGTGCCAAGCTTTGAGGTGGGTAGATACGAAAATGGCTGCTCTGGGGTTTTGGGGGTCTTGAAAACAGTCAAAACCAGCAGGAATATTCGGAATCTTACCTTTCTTTGTCCAGGGCTCCTGGAGTAGGATGATGCCCGGTTTCGCAAAGTTTGCCACCCGCATCAGGTTGGTCGAGGCCGCGATGCAGTGGTGCAGGTTTAGCTGCAGGATGTCCACTCCGGGAATTCCACGAGTGGTCCGCGCAGCTTCCTGCCGGCTCAAGGCGAGTTGTGCAGGAGAGCTGCCTCTTCTGCCTCGCCGATAGCTCCAGGCTCCAGCTCCATGGGCTCCTCCCGGATGGATTCCATGGTCGAGGGCGGGGTCGCTACCTGGGCGGCATTCTCGCTCTCGGCCCGGTTTTCCGGGGGGGGGGCCGCAGTGGTGACACTGGGCTGGGGGTGGCTGCGGTTGGGGGCCTTGGCGGTGTCCAGCAGCTGTTTCGCGCGCTGAGTCAGACCAGAGCGGATAGTGTTCCGGGCGGGTTTCCGGCCCTTCCCACGTCCGCCTGTTGCTGCAGCTTTCGCGGCTTTCCCTCTGACAGGGTCCACGTCCTCGGAGGGGTCGTGACGGCCGGGAGCTTCTTTTCCTGGGCGTTTCCGCCCGGCAGAGCCCCCGACTGTCCGCTTACGCTTCTCCGGGGGCGGTGGGCGGGTGGCGTCAGACTCAAAGCTAAAGAGCTGAATCTGCAACAGCCCGACAGAGATGATGGACATGTCCGGGTAGCGGAGCATCCAGCTATCCGACAGTCCAAGAATAGCCGTGAAACCGTCTCCGCCTGGCTTGGAGATGGTCTCGTGAACTACGACACCGTTGGCCGGTAGCTCCGGGTTGGAAGCCACTAGCAGGTGACGCAGCTCGTCGGCCTTGGTGATGCAGCTGCGAGCCGGGATCCAGGCACGGTGCCGGTGTGTCCGGGGTCGCTCGTCCTCCCTGTAGATGAACAGGTTCTCCAGCTCCGTACCCCAGTCGAAGGTTTTCAGCAGCTCGAGGAGCTGCTGTCCTGACTGGCTGTCGGTGGGCTGGATATAGAGGGCTTGGTCCTCGACTTTCGTATTTTGGACTCGAATGGTAGTGCCGCTCAAGGCCATCTTGACCAGGTGGGAGTCCAACCTGCGCCAGATAAGATCGAGCTGTTCGGCCGTAAGAGGCGTCTCCTGGCCTTGGATAACCAGGGCCGGCTGCCTTTTGGCCATAGCCGCGTAGGTTCGCTTCGGCTTTGTGGTTTGGCCAGCGCCCCCCGCTTTGGATCCCTCCACGGCAGTGGAAGCTTCCACACGGGCAGAGGTCCGGTCACGGGAGGGGCCAGCCGCACCAGGAGCTTCGGCGGCACCTGACGCATCAGACCGGCGCGCGGGGTCCACCCCCTTGTCGGATGTCGGCTCCTCCGCGGGGTTCGCAGAGTTACCGGCACCCTCCTCAGAGGTGGCCGGAGGGGCGGCTTTCGCATTCCTCCGTTCCTCCGCTTTGCGCTGGAGAAAGGCTTTGTAGCGAGCAATGCTACGGGCCTTCTTTTTTGAAATCTGAGGTCCGCTGTCTTGTCCAGCCACTCCGGTATTATCCTGAGCGGCGGCAGCGGCAGATTGAGAGGCACCGGGGGTTCCGGTGTTGCGAATGTCCGGCTGGGCCGCGGTGCCAACCTCGGTAGGTGCTCCAGCAGCCTCGGACGTGTCGGAGGTAAGTGAATACTCCATGAGTCGCTGAAAGGCGAGTGGGGACTAAAGGTGAGAAGCCGCTGGGCCGTAACCCCAAACCCAACAACCAGGCCAAGAGGTAGCGACCGGGGGGTGGCTTAAGCCCGTACCGGCCCGACCGCTAGCAACCGAGAAACTCCCCGGCTAAGAGCCCGGCTTGGAAAAACCAGAGGCCGAACCAAAGGACCAACAGCACGGTACTACACTGGGCCCTTGAGGGAAGCAGGAGGACTGCCTCCGGAGCCTGCGGGCTGGCCGCATACCCTGTTAAGGTCAGAGGGTGGTACCTGTTCCTCAGAGCCGTGGCCAGAGGTACCTGATACGCACAGGTGCACTTCCGGGCGGAGCCCGTACCCAACTTGGCCAAAAGGCCACGGATGGGTTGCCGCCGCCGGAGCCCAGTCAGTCCAGCAGCCCTAGAGCTGCCTTGAACACATGCGGGGCGTGAACCCCTGGGTCGGCTTGCGAGTCAGCTTGGAGAGAGTTCTCCTGCCATTCCTGCACCAGAATAGAGGGGGTGCAGGTGTGTAGGATCGCAGACCTTAGCCCGTAGGCCTAATCTGTCTCATGCTACACAGGCGTGCTGTACCCGCCATTGCATGCAATCCTGGTGTAACGTCTCCGCCTCCAACACCTCCCGTAGGCAGGCCCCCCTCGAAACCAAAGTATCGAGAACCTGATTAAATGCTCTGACAAAGGTGTCTTGGGAGGGCAGGCCGCCAGGGTGGCGAGACCTCAGCCAGTCGATATCCCCGCGGAAAAACGAGGCAACGATGCGTGGAAAGTGTGGTGGGCGTGTCCTCGCGGCTAAGCTACTGGTTTTCTATTTGCTACTAAGGATTTTACTAGTGGATTATTATCTGCTGTACTGATTTGAGATTTGGTAGAATCGCGGCCACCAGGCTTCCTGTTCCCTAGTCCTATTATTGTAGAGACAAAGGATTGACTCAGGAAAACCGAATTGTTTAACAAAAGTTTTATACTTCAAAAGAAAACAAAATGAAAAATAGTGTAATGGCTGTGCCTATTGCTCTCCGCTGCCACCAATGTAATGCTGGTGCCGGATCCCACCAATGTAGCCAATGTAATGGCCTTGTGGATCCCCGTCTCTTTGGTGATTACTGCTGTTGCCTACTACTTCCTCTGTCTGTCCTCGCTATCTAGCACGGCCGGTAGCTGGCCTGAGTGGTCTAGCACTATGGTCCGAATTAACCCCTCTTAGTCTCCACTGAGTACAGTTAGATAATAACCGAGTATTGGTAGTTGGGTTGCTGCCACCTTGTAGGTCCACAGGTGATATCCTCGACAGGTTACCCCTAGGTAGGCCTACTGATAAGTAGAAAATAAATAAGACAAACAAGTCAGTTAAACGTTTATTAATGTGAGTAACGGTCACAGGCCGATCCTAAAATATCGTTTAATAGCTCAACTGGTGTCGCAGTAACAAGTCCTAACCCTATTAGGTGTCACTGATGTTGCCCAACCGCGTAGGTTGTAGGCCACGAGACCAGGTCCAGACGGTGTTGAAGGTCTGGCGAGCTGATGACACAAAGACCTGCGGCAGTCTTAATGAGCAAATGGCAGCTGCAACAAGGATTTGTTAGCAGGTTATCCCTATGAAAAGCGTCTAGCGATCTGCCTAAGCTAGTTCGTCTAGGAAAAGCATCTAGGAATACTAGCCTTTGCTCGAAGCCAAGCAGGCGGTCTCCGAAAGGATGGTCTCTTTGGGCCTTCACCTACTCTGTATTTATACTAAAATTCGGGGGTCTCAGGGCCAATGGGAAGCTCAGAGGCAGTTCCGTGGCAGATCCCATGGCAGTTCCGTGGACTACCCGGAGCCAGGAGCGATCTTGGAGATGTCCATAAGACATCTGCCTCATCATGCAGCCTCCGCATGGCCTGCTGGTACACTGCTTGCATGTTGCCGCATGCAAGGAGTGCAACCAAGACCCCACGAGATCCTACCCCGGGCGGAGAGCTATGCTCTCACTCCCGCTGACTAAATAAGCCTGTACTAAGGGAGAAATATCCCACTGACTAATGTTTCTATTTTTAGCCCATTGCAGACTGCGCCAGGGGGAGAGGGGGAGAGAGTTTCTCTCCCTGTCCCGCGACAGCTGCACACCTGAGCCTGCACAAGGGAAGGGGAGGAAGGGACAGCCCTATGCCCAGCTCCCACTGCTGCAGCCCAAGCACTAACTGACTAAGAGGGGATCCCAGGAGCAGCCTATGCTAGCTACGCTGGATCACCACAATAGCATGCCTCCAGCCGCCTGGTGCAAAATGTCAGGCATCGACTACCTGTAGGTGTACTGCTTCGGCATCAACTACCTCGACAGTTTTACTTAAATTTTTCCCAATATTCCCTGTCTCTTACCTTCCTAATTTCTGAGATCTGCCGCCAGCCAGCGAAAATAAAACTAACTAACAAGTCTGCTTTCCCAAGCCTTAACTTAACTTAACTTGATAAGTGATTCCGGCGCCTCAGCCTAAGTAAAAAGGCTCTTACGCCACTAGAGATAATTTAGATTCCAGATTGGGAGTGTACTCATGTACACTAAAAGCCAAATTAGACTATAGAGGACTGTACAGGGCAGTATCAGAAAAACCAAACCTCCCCGGGGGACAGTGACAGCGGTTCGACGAACCAGTCAGGAAGCCCGTGCCCAAAAAACCAGGTTAGAAGGCCCCCAAAGCCTATTAGAGATGGCCCGAAGGCCTAGAGCCGTGGCAACCATGCTGGGGCCGACCGCCCACCACCCCGGGTACAAATCAAAAACCTCCCCGGGGCCAGAGGGGTTGAGTGAACCATTCAGGGAAGCCCGTGCCTACTCCTGGGTTAGTTAAGCCAATGCCGGTCATTTGACCGCCCCCACACCGTGGCAACCCGAAGGAGCCTCCCCCCCAACTAGACCCCGGGTACTCTTGCCAACAGACAGTCTCTTATCTTTGAAGCGGCAGGAGGGCTAATCGCCGGGACTGTTTCACCCTTTGCTTCGCCAACCCGCCATTTCTATTGTGACCGTGCCAACGGTCTCGTCCTGCTCAGACTCAGTCCTGGTTCTGGCACACTCCAGCTTTAATAGGGTCGCTGGCTGTACGCTCAGAGGGCGCCTGAGGGATACCGTCAGAGCACCTTGGTACAGGTATAGGCCTGCCTTCCTATACAGCTACCCACAGCCCCTCCCGATCCACTATTACCCTCCAACCCAGCCTACTCACTCATTACAAGCTTTCAGCCAGGCAGAGACAAGTTTCACAGAAGTGACTGCGGTTAGGCGTCTCTATGCGAGACAAAACCAACCAAAAACCAAGCCCCAAACTGTTCTATACTTCTAGAGAATCCCGAAAACTAGCGATTTTCCTTCTAGAGATAAGATAAAAAGATAAAAGTCTAATTACTTTCCCAAACCTAAACTACTGACAGTAGGCAAAAAGCATATCTGCTTCGCTACTAACTCCCGTTCCTAAAATAATGCCCTACTACACCTCCCCCCTACTTTTAAAAGTTTGCAATCCCCATTGCATACTTTCCTTCTTATTAGTTCGTGTATATTTGATAAATGTTATTATAATGGCGCGTGCAAGATGGCGTATTGAGCTGGATATAATTGATAAAATTGTACTAATAATAGGTACCATTACAGTTGTGAACAAAAGAAAATATGTATGGCTATATAAGGAATAATGTCACGTTAGCGCTGGAGAGATTTAGGCACAGATCATAGCTAATAACAGAATTGATAAAAAAATTGGTGATGACACACAGGTAATGCACGTATGAATTGGCAACAGTATAGAAAATAATTTTTATCAGGCACAATTAATAGGCATAATTGCACTTTCTAAACGATAAGTGTAGCTAGTTAACATCATAAATGTAAAATGTAGATATTTATTAACGCAGAATAATAATAGGCCTAATTGGACTGTCCTGTAGAATAACTAGATAAACTATTAATGTAAGCGTATTTATTTGTTTAGCATGCATAAAGAAAAGCATACCGGCTCAAATCCAAAATGTAATTGTTTATGCTAATCTCAGCGTAACTACTTGGTTCAGTCATTACGTTCATCCTCTAGCCTCCTGCTTCTGGGGGTACCAATAGGGCCAGGGCCCTCCGGCGCGCCGCTCGGCCTCTTGCAGTACGTAGGTGGTGGCCACCTCGTAACTAGCCGTTGCTTCTTCTTCGGATGCCATCCCTAAGAACTCCTGGCAGGCCGTCGGTAGTTGATGGTTCCACTGCCCAGTCCTGCCGCTGGATAGAATGACCTTCTTTAAGGCTTTCGTGCTGGCCTTGAAAAGCTGCTTAAAGGCCTCCTCGTTCCGCTTCGGGGGCTCGGATTCTCGTGGCGCCGCAATCGGCCATTTTACTTGACCAAAGGGGTTCGGCAGCAGCTGGAATTTTGGCATCGGCGGTTCTGTTGCAGCTGCCACTGGCGCGCCTGAGCCAGCCGACCCTTCTTCGTGTTCTTCCTCCTGCGGCTTCGTCTCCTTTTCTTCATTAGACTGCTGTTCCGTCTCATCTTCTTCATCTTCTACCTTTCGTTCTACATGTTGGACCAAGTCCTCCATAAACTGCTCCATCTCCCTTCTCAGCTCCTCTTCTCGCGTCGCCGTTCCTAATGCCTCGAAATCGATGTCGATTTGTAACTCTCTGTGGACTTCTCCCTTCTCCTCCTGCTGCCGGTCCAATTTCTGCCTTTCATACGTTTCTCCACATTCTGCCAACTGCACTGCCCTAATTCGCGGGGCTCGTTCTCTTCTCGACTAGTTCTGCGCTGGCCGTAGATTCTCTTCCTAGGGTACACGCGCAATGGTGCGTCGGCCATAGTTATTCAGATTTGAGCTGCAAGAGGTTGAATGGGTTAAACAACGCCGCTATCCTCTGTACATAACTCTTCTGGTTCGGCCTGACAGTTAATCTATCCGGAGCATGACGCTCTCTGGCCTCAGGTGCCGGCTTGAAGAGCTTGTCCAAACGGGAGGCAAACATCCGGCGCCACAGTTCAGGCGTGAATTCGATCGTGTAGCGCCAATTAAACTTTGGGTCCACGTTGAGCCAATCGCGCAGCAAACGAATCCTTCCTTGCGAAGCCTCGACAGCCTTGAAATTGCCCAACACGACCCGCTTGTACACGTGAAGGCGGGCAGCAGCCTCCAGGTCAGGGCGTGCAGACTCGAGCTTCTTCCACTCTGGTTCGGTCAAGTAGATTGCAGGGAAGCCGTCCTTCCACACTCCAGCCTCGTTGGTGCAGAGACGCCGAATTTCAATCAAGTTGTGCTCAGTTTTAAATGTGGGCTTCCGCGCCACAAAGTTTTCGTATAGAGAGTTAGAAGACATGATTTAGCAGCAGCAGCAGAGAGCTCTCTGGCAGCCGTGCAGCGCCTTATATACCCCCGGATGGAGGGTGGGGTGGGTGGTGATTTTGGGGGTGATTTTTGATGATTTTGGTTGGTTTTTGGCGATTTGACCAATAACCAGCAAGCTGGGCAGATTTTTTAGTATATATACAGACCCCCAGAACAGGGATAGAGAGATAATGCTTCTCTCTCCGCTCTCTCACACTCTCTGTTTGCAAAATGTCAAAGCGCAGCGCAGCACCAACTGCTTTCCTGGCTGATAAGAGGCAGCGTCTTTATGGTAAGTTTTTAATTAATTTCTGGCCAGTTGTTTATCAGTCTAGACTAGAGTTGCTAGGGTGGGGTGCTGCGGCAGGAGGTGAGCTGCTGCGACAGCTGCAGGGGTTTAGCGCTGTCTAGACAAGTTTCAGCACGGTGAGCTGCGCGTGTAAACAAAGACTGGGGCTGCAGATAGGGTGCGTGTACGTAGCTGCCCAGACAAGCTGCAGCTGAGGTGCTGATAAGAAATTGCTGCAAAAACAGATAATCGTTGGGTGCGGTGACAGAGAGTTTCTGGGGAGGACTAGACATGATTTAGCAGCAACAGCTGCAGGATCCATGGGAATTGGAGGGGTGCAGCAGAGTAAACAACAAAGACTGGCGCTGCTGCGCTGGCTACACGGGTCTAGACTAGAGTCACTAGGCAGGGGGGTACGTTGCTGATAAGAAATTGGCAGAGGCTGTAACAGATAATCGTTGGGGTAAAATTGCAGACAAGTTTCAGCAGCGCGGTGGCAGAGAGTTGCTGGGTCTGATAATCGGTGTGCGGGGACAGCGTGATCTCTGATAAGAAATTGGTGCAGATAGGGCGCTGCCCAGACAGGCTGCAGCTGGGGTACAGATAAGAAATTGGCAGGGGCTGTAACAGAGAGTTGCTGGGGCGGGCTAGACACGTTTCAGCAGCAACAGCTGCAGGGTCTGTGGGCAGCAGAGTAAACAAAGACTCTTGCAGAATAGAGTTGGTGAATTGCTGCTTGCTGCGACATAGGGCTGATAGGAACTTGCTAGGGCGGGGGAACACGCTGGGGCCGGGAAAATGACAGATTCTTCTGGTTTGTTATCTCCTTGTGTTTTTTCAGACGCGTTTGTCCCGCCTGTACAGCCAGAATCTGTTACCGGACCGGGTGAGTTATCTAGCCCCCATTCCCCAGACAGACCCGGGCTGACTCACACTCCCCTTCATTCCCTGCAGGTTTTACGGCCCGGCTAGATAATCAGCGCGAGCTGCCCAAGTTTAGGGCAAAGGGTGTTGAGTATGTGGTGCGTATTAGTAACACCGAAGATTTACGCTAGACATTCGCTAGTATGCTCGAAGTTTTCAAGCAGGATTTGGCGGGGGAAGACTTTATGGCCGCGAAATTCGAGAGCGACAACATGCTCAAAGCCGCCCATACTCCCCCCAGTGCGTGCAGCCCGCATGACAGCCGAATTATTATTCAAGCACATTGACAAGATTGTGCAGTCGGAGGCAACTGTCTTGACGGGCAACTTTTCTATCCGACTGCTAAAGGCCTGGGTGCCTCGAGGTGGCTGCTCCCTCGAGAACAAGCATCTGGAGGACCGCCTGCGAGCGCTTGTTGTCGCCTGCGCCTACCTGCAATTTGTGGCCAAGACAATCACCGAGCAACTGTGGCGCACGATCAAGGCTAATTCACCCAAGCAGACTAAGCTGGTGGCTCAGCTGCAAATCAAAGCCGGTCTCTACACGGTAAGTTGGGCACTGATTTTCCTGATAAGAATTACTAAAAGAACCATTTTTCTGCTATTTTCATGGATTACTAAAATAATTTTTACATAGTATCATGGAATACTAAAAGAAACCATTTTCTGATAGGAATTTTTACATAGTATCAGGGAATACTAAAATAAATATTTTACCCCCCACACAGACCGTCTCGCAGGCCGGTCCTTTCGGGGTGGATGTACTACCCGAGGCGATCCGTGCCCTGAACCGGCTGCATCCTGGCCACAACTTTGGTGTACGAGTGTACCGGGCAGAGGAGGCCAACAGGTGCATCTTCAACCTGCCTGGCACCGAGATTCTGCACCTCCACCTGATTGAGCAGCACTTCAATGTGGTTACCAAGCTGCCAGCGTTTTTCGGCAGCCACCACTACTGCTCCAAGTGCGAGATAGCCTATGACTGCACCAACGCTGAGCACAAGTGTGCTGACGCCTGGAGTACATGCAAGACGCCGGGCTCCAACTGCAAGGTCAACCGCGCATATGTGAGATGCCATGATTGCGGGCTAAATTGTTATAATGCTCAGTGTCTAGAGAATCACAAGCGCAAGAATAAGGCGGGTAGATCTCGCTGTGATTCAGTCCACGTTTGCGGCACGTGTGGCTATCTAGAAGAACTGAAAGTAGGCCAGGCCCCCGAGCATCAGTGCGGTCACTCCAAGTATCCAGTCTGCAAGCAGTACGACGAAACAGCCACCTACGAGTGCTTTGTCACCCCGCCCAAAGCCAAAGAGTCTAGCGCCCCGTACGTTTACTACGATTTCGAGACGTACGTTGACTCTGGCAAGCAGCACCGGGTACACTTGGTTACGGCAGCTACCTCCTGCGAGGCGTGTCCCAAACTCTTCCCCAGGCCCCGCTGCAGCGCGTGCGGGGGTTGCACCGCTCAGCCAATTGCATTGCGGGACGCGATTTGGCGCGCGATTTTACGAGCTGTGTCTCCCACAGTGACTGTGCTTGCGGGATGCGAGAGTTTTTATCAGTCGGGCCTCACTCTATCGATGCATTTTACTGCTGGCTGACTAGCGTGTTCAAGCAGGGGGCAATTGCTATTGCGCACAATGGCTCTGCGTATGACGCATTCCTCCTGCTCGGAGCCCTACTCAATGGACTGGCCAAGAAAAAGCCCCAGGTAATCTTCTAGAACAGTCGCCTGATGTACATGAAGAGTGACAAGGTCACGTTCAAGGACAGCCTCAACTTTATCCCTATTGGTCTGGCGCAATTCCCAAAGGCACTTGGTTTGGGCACCCAACTGACCAAAGGAGATTTCCCGCACGTGTTTAATCAGCCGCAAAACTGGGGCTACGTAGGACCCTACTGCTCGATTGATATGTACGGAGGGAAAAAGAATAAGCAACACGACTCCATCGCTGACTGGCTGGCCCAGCAGGAAGGCCGAGTGTTTAATTTCAACAAGGAGTACCTGGACTATTGCCTGCAGGACACGCTAATATTGCGGGAAGGCTGTCTAAAGTACGGCCGCCTGATTAAGGACATTTGCGGACTGGACGCATTTGTCCAATCCGACACCATTGCGGGCTTGGCCATGGCAGTATTCACCATTAAGTTTATGGTGCCCAACACTCTTGGGGTGATTTCTCGCCGGTCAGATGTGCAGTCGCACAAGGCGCGGTGCTGGCTTGCACATTTGAATGCAACCGAGTTTGGCGGCCGGTTGCGGACAGCCGACTCTGGCGGCGAGGCTTTCGCCATAGGCCGAAAGGTGTATGGCTTCGACCCAGAGACTAGGACGGTGCTCCAGTTTCATGGCTGCTTCCACCATGGCTGTCCCAAGTGCTTCCCCAACGGCGACGTGCTGCACCCGCTCAAGAACCAGCCAATGCGGGCAATTTATGAGGAGACTGAGCGCTTCACCCGGCTGCTCTCTACAGCCTACAATGTACGTGTTCTGTGGGAGCACGACTATCAGGGCGGGGGAGCGCCAGTCCAGCAGCCTATTCGTCTGGAGGAAGCCCTGTTTGGCGGCCGCACCGAGGCCTTTGTTCCGCACGCCGAGGCCACTGACACTGTGGAGCTGCGCTATAGGGATGTGGTAAGTTTTTTCAAAATTTCTCACACACACGCACACACACAGTTGACTTGCGTTTGAGTTTAGCCTACTCGACTAAGGTGTCGCTCTACCCGACTGTCAACAAGTTTGACAAGTACCCTGTCGGGCACCCGGTTCACCACCCCGAGCCTCATCTACTGGATGAGCAGCAGCTGGCTCGGTATTTTGGCATCGCCGAGGTGTCGATTCTGCCGCCAACCAATCTTCACATCCCGCTACTGCCCGCCAAGATTAGTAAGAAGCTTGTTTTTGGCCTCTGCCGCGTCTGCATGGAGACACAGTGCAGCAGCGAGTGTACACACACTGACGCTGAGAGAATGCTACGCGGCACGTGGTCGACCCCAGAGCTCCACAAAGCCCTGCAGTTGGGTTACAAGCTGCAGTTAGTTCATGCCCTGGCGTATTGGACCGAGACTCGGTCCGGGCTGTTTGCAGATTATGTAAACACCTTTTTGAAGCTCAACGCCGAGTCTAGCGGTTCGCCGGGGATGACTGAGGGCGCCAAGGCTGCCTACATGGCCAGCTTTTTCGAGCGCGAAGGTGTCCGGCTTGACAAGGTGGAAGAGAACCCTGGTCTGCGCTTTGTGGCCAAGATTTTTTTAAACTCGTAAGTTGGGGAGACCGTGTTTTTCTACTTACAGTAGCCAGATATACTAACTGCTAAAATTTATTTTTCCCTGCAGGCTCTGGGGCAAATTCTGCCAGCGCGACGACTTGACCTCCACAGAGATTGTGGACAGCTACGAGGCGTGGCTCCAGCGTCTGACAGACCCCTCCATCAAGTTCAAGTCGTGCGAGCCTGTTGGGGAGAGCTTCATGATGCTCGAGTATAAGCCCCGATTTGGCGGTGCCAGCGAGCGAGCATTTAAGTACGCCAATGTACCAATTGGCGTTTTCACCACCTCCCATGCCCCGCTGCGACTCTACGAGGCTCTGGAGGGGCTAGGACCAGAGTCATTTACGCCGATACCGATTCGTAAGTAATTTTTTCACTGTCTCTGTCTCTCTTTCTCCCCCAACACTTTTTTATCCTCCTCCTCCTCCCAGGGTCGTATACCGGTGCTCTCCGGGCGAGTACGAGCCTCCGGGCGGTTCGAGTTTGGGGCAGTGGACTGACGAGGTACCTGCCGGCTGCCGTATGGTACAGTTCACCACTGGGGGCCCCAAGCTCTACCGCTATGTGGTGGAGAAGCCCGACGGGTCGGTGTACTCGGTACTCAAGTGCAAGGGCATCCGAGTCACACCCGAGATTTCCGAGCGCGAGGACGAGCTGCAGGAAATTCTGCGCCACGGCTGCTCTGTACGCCTGCCCCAGGTCCAGTTCAGGCGCGATATGGCTAGCTGTACAATCAGGACCCTGGAGATGGACAAGACTTTCCAGCGAGTAATGACTAAGAGAGTGTATGGGGCCGCCAGCCGTCCGTATGGCTTT
>NIVC01003314.1:52500-56945 GCA_002269645.1 Macrostomum lignano
CAGAATCTCACGATTCTTACCCCCAGAATCTCACGATACTTACCCCGAAAATCTCACAATTCTAACCCCCAGAACCTCACCATTCATACCCCCCAGAATCTCACGATTTTACACCCATAATCTCACGATTCTTAACCCCAGAATCTCGGGATTCTTACCTTCAGAATCTCGGCATTCTTACCCCCATAATCTCACGATTCTTACCCCAAGAATCTCACGATTCTTACCCCCAGAATCTCACGATTCTTACCCCAATAATCTCACGATTCCTAGCTCCAGAACCTCATGATTCTTACCCCCTTGACTTACTTGACTTAGCTGCAGGGGGCGTCCGGCGGATGCAGCGAGGAGGTGGAGGAGACCGCCCATTCCGCTAGCCCCTGGCGACCAATGACTTCCATCGAAGCGATGTCGCTCAGGGGGACCCGTCGGTCTCGCCTGCAGCGCGGTCCTCCTCACCGGCGGTGGGGAAGAACTCAGCTCGTCCCGTGTCCTTGAGGTACCGGGCGAGCAGCGGGATGCTCTCAAGCCTGCAAACGTCGGAGAGAACCGGATTTGGCCCGAGGTGAGTGAGCCTGGCCCTGGTGAAAACCGGGCACTGGCAGATAAAGTGCTCGGCGTTTTCACTGCCTGAGCGGCAGTAGGTGCACCGCTCCTCGGGTACTTGGCCCTGAAGGAAACAGTGGCGAGAGAAAGAGCCATGCCCGGAGAGGGCCGCGGGAGTTGATCACCGAGGCGGGGATGGGGGCTCCCGGGCCCGGCCCCAGCAGCGCGCCGGCGGAGCCAGCCTTGGCCAGCAGGTCAGCGCGCTCGTTGCCGAGGAAGCCGGCGTGGCCCGGGATCCATCTCAGCTCCACCTGGTTGCCTAGCGCAAGCCCGTTGAGCTTGGTGTTGCAGTCCAGGACGGACCTGGAGCTGGCGGTGCTGCGGCGGAGGGCCCGAAGGGCTGCTTGGCTGTCAGAGTGAAAAATAAATTTCCGACCGCTAAGCTGCCTTCGGCGCAGCTCTGCCGCGCAGGAGCTGATGGCAAGCACCTCGCTCTGAAAAACACTGCAGTTAAGCCCAGTGTGCTGGGAGTAGCTCCACACCACTTCTCCCTTGAAGAAGACGCAAGCTCTGAAGCCTGAAAGACCATGCCTCATAGAGCCGTCAGTGTAACTGTGGACTTCAGAATCGCTCCAGCTGTCACTCACCTTTGGCTCAGGAGCAGGGTGGCTGGGATCGAGTCCGTGAGGATGTTGAGCCCGCCACACTCCTCGAGAGCCTTGAGGCAGAGGTCAGAGTGCGGGATAAGCAACCGCTTCTTAAAGGCCCGCACTTTCTTGAAGGCCACCCCAGCATCCAAAAGACGCCAATTCTTACCCCAAGAATCTCACGATTCTTACCCCCAGAATCTCACGATTCTTACCCCCAGAATCTCACGATTTTACACCCATAATCTCAAGATTCTTAACCCCAGAATCTCACGATTCTTACCCCATAATCTCACGATTATTTTTTCCAGAATCTCGAGATTCTTACCTTCAGAATCTCACAATTCTTACCCCCAGAATCTCACGATACTTACCCCCAGAATCTCACGATTTTACCTTCATAATCTCACAATTCTTACCCCCAGAATCTCGGGATTCTTACCCCCATAATCTTACGATTCTTACCCCCAGAACCTCACGATTCTTACCCCCAGAATCTCACGATTCTTACCCCCAGAACCTCACCATTCTTACCCCCAGAATCTCACGATTCTTACCCCCAGAATCTCACGATTCTTACCCCATAATCTCACGATTATTTTTTCCAGAATCTCGAGATTCTTACCTTCAGAATCTCACAATTCTTACCCCAGAATCTCAAGATTCTTACCCCCAGAATCTCACGATTCTTACCCCCAGAATCCCACGATTTTACCTTCATAATCTCACAATTCTTACCCCCAGAATCTCACGATTCTTACCCCAGAATCTCACGATTATTTTTCCCAGAATCCCGGGATTCTTACCTTCAGAATCTCACAATTCTTACCCCCAGAATCTCACGATACTTACCCCCAGAATCTCACGATTTTACCTTCATAATCTCACAATTCTTACCCCCAGAATCTCGGGATTCTTACCCCCATAATCTTACGATTCTTACCCCCAGAACCTCACGATTCTTACCCCCAGAATCTCACGATTCTTACCCCCAGAACCTCACCATTCTTACCCCCAGAATCTCACGATTCTTACCCCCAGAATCTCACGATTCTTACCCCATAATCTCACGATTATTTTTTCCAGAATCTCGAGATTCTTACCTTCAGAATCTCACAATTCTTACCCCCAGAATCTCAAGATTCTTACCCCCAGAATCTCACCATTCTTACCCCCAGAATCCCACGATTTTACCTTCATAATCTCACAATTCTTACCCCCAGAATCTCACGATTCTTACCCCAGAATCTCACGATTATTTTTCCCAGAATCCCGGATTCTTACCTTCAGAATCTCACAATTCTTACCTTCAGAATCTCGGGATTCTTACCTTCAGAATCTCACCATTCTTACCCCCAGAATCTCAGGATTCTAAGGCCCAGAATAAAGAATCACTGCAAGATGCTGAATATGACAAACATAATCGCTCTGCTATTAAAAATCGATCAGCGATTAAAATTTGCAGGGTGGCAACAGTGCACCTGATGAGGCTTGATGAACTTTGGCGGTTTAAAATGAGTCGGTTTTGAAGAATCGCCGCATAATCACAATAGACGATCATCTGGACGACACTGCTAAATGGTTTGTAAAGCTGGACCTGGGGAAGAAAGTATGTTGAAACTCAAAGTAGTTGAAATGAAATATTACAAAATAATGCTAAGGATTTCATGGAAAGAGAACGATCTAAATGCCTGGGTTAGGAGAAAAGTGAATTCGGGTTTGGAAATAATATAATAAATAAGAATCCTTCCAATATTGCAAATAAAGTTAAGTTAAAAGTAAAACAGCTAGGGTATGGAAGTCAGTGTGTAATTCAGCTTCAAGGGGGGGGGGGAAACTGTCTGACAGGCACAGTCTGAAACTTGGAAATTAATGAGAGAATTGGGGGGGTTACGCTCGAATGTCAAGTGTTCAGTTAAATCAATTGAATACGCTCGCTTCGGATCAGGTTAGCGGTGTTCATATGTGCATTGAAAATGTTGAAAAAGATTGTTTCTTGCTATGACTGCTTCTATGTGGAGATATGGATGACGTAATCGTTCTAACTGCTTGGTGAAGAGGGTTCTTTCTGAGGGAGGCTGTGCGACCCGTCAGAATGTACACTGGAAATGAGGTGAGAGAACGAGTGTCAGAGAACGTGAACAGGGACGAGTGTTTGTCTCTATACATGTACATGTACAGGTATTTGATTTGCTCGTATATGGGGTTGCTTTGTGAAATCCTATAATTCTATAATTCTAAGATACTCGAATGGCCATGCAGTTTAATATGGCAGTTACATCAGATACTGGGGCATTTAATGTTTAGTATATTACACTGAAATTTGCGAGTAGTATTATTAGCATTTTTCTTGACAAAGTTTCCCAAAATTAGCTGATAAATGCATCCTACAAGTTAGTGATGAGAATAATGCTGCTGGCTGCGATGATGCACAAAGAATTTCTTGTGTTAGTGGGGCCGAGGGGAAGTTTGGGCAGTTTAGGCGTACAGAGCGTGAATAATGGTTTGAGCTAAATATATAGAAGCAACTCTCTCTGAGGCCTCTCGATCTCGTCAGTACTACTGAATAGACACTTTCTGCAAAAACTGCATGGCACCACTGAGAATTCCCGCTGGGAGATGCTTGGGCCTCTTCATTGGTAACGAAACTCAAGTCATGCCTATTGAATCCTAGTTGGGCATGTGCCGACTGAAGACTGCAGCAGCCGATGCCAGCCATTGTCTCATCGCTGCATACGTAATTAACTGCCATGCACTGCTCTTGCGGAGTTTTAAGTCTGACTTGTGACTGCGGAGAGTGGTAAATGCCTAAGTTTAGCGATCGGCTGCTAAACATGTATCTAACAAGTGTTGATGAATAAATTTTCTTCATTTCCGAAGCTGTTTATAGCATTATACCATTGATTTCGTACCCAGTCACAAATTACATGTTCTTATCCACTTAGCTAGCACAGCAGGCCATCAGAAAGCGATCTCAATCACAGTCAGAAATTCGCCACACACATGTACTTTAGTGATAGGGATTCTTAACTCTCACCGTCAGATACTCGCCACACACATGTACTTCAGTGATAGGGATTCTTAACTCTCACCGTCAGATACTCGCCACACACATGTGCTTCAGTGATAGGGATTCTTAACTCTCACCGTCAGATACTCGCCACACACATGTGCTTCAGTGATAGGGATTCTTAACTCTCACCGTCAGATTGAGCCTCTGGTGGTCAGCTCCTTCCTAAATACTTTCCAGCG
>NIVC01003315.1:0-47434 GCA_002269645.1 Macrostomum lignano
ATTCTTGGGGTCAATGAGCATCAAAGGATGAGCTAATAGGCACTTCTGTGGCTGATAATTGGTTTTGGTTTTAACTCGAACTCCAAGCAGTATTTGTTTTCACAAATCGAGGTCTATTAGAATGAGTTTCTGGTTTTGTCTCTTGCACTCATACAGCTCGTAAGAGGACACGCTGCAAAGGACACAAGGCTAGAAGTTAAGGTTTTATCCAGGGACAACTAAGGTTTTAGGTTTTAGTTGTCCCTGGTTTTATCAGAACGTTCAGGTATTAGCCAGAAACTAAAAATTGTAAAGCTTTCAGTTGTACTTTTACCAGCTAGCTGGTTTCAGAACTAAGCTTATCAAATTGATCAAATATGCATTAAAACGATAATAATTTTGATTTTTAAGGCTCCGCCGCCGACCATGGGAAACATGGCGCAAAATCCCTTCTGAAAGGCCCAGAGAGTAGCTCCAATCAAGGCCAATAGCACTTGTAGAAAGAAGAGGGATTTAAAAGAAGTTTAGTGCTAAACTTGATAGAGTCCATCTCCCCAAATGCACTGTTGCGTGCCTGCTCAACACTGCAAACCTCTGATCGATTATTCACACAGGAAAATCAGTTATTGCGCTGCTGTTTATTCAATAAACTAAAATCACTCTCACAATGCCAAGTCTCTCACATAACGATCATTTATTAACATTAAGTCAATTTTCTCGGTCGATATCCCCTCAAGTAAAGTCAGCGATGCAAATTAATAACATTCCTGCATGATATGTCAAACTTGTGGACTTGTGGACTTGTGGATTTCTTTTAGAAACTGAGGCCGGAAACAGGGCTTATAGGAGTTTGGGGTGGCCAACAGACAGTATGAATTTACAGTTGTCGGAACTGAATGCACATTGCACCAAGCTAGCGCTACCATTAACCGTCTGAATTGAATGGAAATATTTCAACTTTGACTGCACATTTAACAAATTAGGATGGGAAAATGTGTAACGATACGACAAACTCACGCTCCTTTTCTAATAAAACCAAACTAGCGTCCCTCCATCGTGATACTTCCAGCTGTCTAAGAGTCAGTCAATCCTTGGATGAAAATCATGTTGTACAGACGGAACTGTCCACAAGAGATATTTCCACCTTCCCATCAGGTTCAGTGTTGCCTCCATCCGTTCCTGAGACTTGCTCAGCTGAAGCATCCGCGTAACTGGAGCCGCCGCCGCCGCCTGGACTGCCTTTCGCCCCTCCGGAGCCGCCGCAGTAGCCGCCACCGCCACCACCTCCGGCTTCATTTGCTCCAGCTCCAGCAGTTCGGCCTCCTCCGCCTCCACCGCCGTAGCCACCGGAACCGCCACTGGCACCGTCGCCTCCAGCCCAGGTGGTGCCTCCAAAGCCATTACTATCTCCAGCAGGTGAAGCCGCAGGTGACTGCCATCCAGCACCAGCAGCGCCACAGTTAGTACCCGACGGGTTGCTACCGGCGTTCTGATTGGCCGATCAGGGGCAAGAGCCATGCGAATGAATTCCAGCTTTGCCTGCAGTTGTCTCAGTGCCTCCGCCTCCTCCCCCGGCCGCCAACAGCAGGGTGCTGCTGCTCGTGTAGACAAAAGTTCCGCCTCCTCCACCGCCGCCATCGCCACTGCTTCCGCGTTTTCCAACAACAATGGTCAGCGTCTGAGAACTAGTCAAGGTAAAGTGAGCAATTTTTTCTGCTCCGTTGCCACCAGCGGCTGCTGTGCTTCCATCAAAAGCTGTACCGCCTTTGGCACCACGCGCTACAAATCGATAGCAGCCACCGTCCACAGGTGGTGTGTAGGTCACCGACGTTCCTAATTGGTATGACGCTGATGCTGGCACTGAAAATGTTTGAGAAAATCAGATTCTAAATTATGTTATCATTTAATAAATAGTAAATACCAACTTGAATTGTTAAACAGGCCTGTGCATGGAGAACATTGAGCCATTCATTGATAGCTAGAATCCATAGATAAAGCCAATCAAAGCCACTGTCACAGAGCTGCAGTCGGCCAAAGCCAATAAAGACAGTCCAGCTGATAAAAAGTCAATTAAGGACGTAACTCCATTAAAAATCAGCGAAATTTTAGAAACCAATTTTCTGTGGCCAGAATACTTGCTTTAAGATTATCCACTTTATTGTCTTTTAGCCAGAGAGAATTAAGCCTTTAACAGCCTGGCTTGGACTGTAGTCTGCGGGAGAGTGGCAGCTTAGAATTCCGAGCTGTCCGCTTGATTGGCTTTATTGTCTATGGCCGACTGCAGCTCTGTGACAGTGGTTTTGATTGGCTTTATTGTCTATGGCCGACTGCAGCTCTGTGACAGTGGTTTTGATTGGCTTTATTGTCTATGGCCGACTGCAGCTCTGTGACAGTGGTTTTGATTGGCTTTATTGTCTATGGCCGACTGCAGCTCTGTGACAGTGGTTTTGATTGGCTTTATTGTCTATGGCCGACTGCAGCTCTGTGACAGTGGTTTTGATTGGCTTTATTGTCTATGGCCGACTGCAGCTCTGTGGCAGTGGCTTTGATTGGCTTTATTGTCTATGGCCCAGTGAAGTTCTGTGGCTCTCCTTCTGCTGTTGCGAATGGGGATTCCTGTCTTGATTTGCTTAATTATGAACTTCACTGACAGAAGCAATTTACAGTTCACAGGCACTGTACGCAGGCACTCACTCACACACACGCTCACACAGGATGTTCAGCAGCCCTGACTTTCTAATCGTCAGACATGTAGACTCTCTGTGCTCTCTGTTGGCCCTCGTGGCTGCGAATCGCACGGCAACCCACGCCAAATTTTCGTGCACACAATCCTCAATTCAAGTATTCGAAAACTGGTGTAGAGATCTCCAAACCTAGTAGACTACTAGAAGTAGTAAGATAAAATTACATGTACGAATGCAAATTTAAAAAAGCATGCGTCATACTCTATTTTCAGTAATACCAGTAATATCACGAAAACAGTGAGTGATCATTCCACAGTTCGAAAAATCAGTTTTCACCCTATATTTCCAAATATGGTAAATGTTAACTCAAATGCGACCCAAGTTTCACCCTTTTTTATTAGAAACCGCACCGATCAAAGGAGAAAGTTCATTTCTTGATTCTTATCAATAAAACCGGTTTAGGGCTCAAGGTCAAATAAAATTGTGTATAATTAAATACAAGCGAAAAATCCGAGCTGAAACCTCAGACTCGGAGCAGTCAGTTTTTGTTAGTTGATTATTGAGAGCTGTGTTATTGCCGGCAGTTACTGATCAGTTGATTTAACTGAGTTTATTGAATTTGAGGTCTCCTCTTTTCCTAAGGATAGGATCTGCGGACCGATTCTGATACTCTTAGTCCATTGATTGATTTTGGTACCCTAGAGTAACCGAAGGAGCATTACGACTCCGATTCCTTTATTTCTAGTAGAAGACGCCCTTTCTGGAGGACCTCGTTATCGTCATAGAGTTGACTTTGTTATTAGGGCGCATCTCTGCACTCGAGGAATATATTGACGTCGACGGATTAAATTGAAGTGCTCTCATATTCGGCCGATTTTAAAACTCAAGAAGACTACTCCGGAGGAGGAAGATTTGAAGAAACGAGCTCGGAGAACCTGCTCAACAAAGAAGCGGAGCCCGCACCACTGATCACTAAATTTCGTTCCCAGGCTTGATGTCTGGAAGTGGAAGTTCGTGCGTTTGGATACTAGACTTAATTCTCCCTCTCTCTTCTCTTTCTCTCTCTCTTTCCATCTCTCTCTCTAGTGTGCTAAAACGAACTCTTCACAAGGTTACAGTCAGCATCTGATCAAACGCATACCAACTTAATGCGCATAGGACTGATTATAAACTGGTCCAGCATCTAAAATTTTCAGGACTAAAATGTCAATAGAATTCCTTCATCCAGTACAGAATAAAAGTACTTTTTAAATTTCGTATTTGATTATATGCGGTCTGGAAAACAGTTTAGGCACTGTATAATTAAAGTACGTTGCATGTATATCCCACGGGTTCATTCAAGATTAGGGTTTAGAGTATAGGGTTAGGGTTAGGGTTGGGGTATTGCTGAGATTTCTAGACTGATGGGGTATTTGCTAAGATGTCATGGCTCACGGGGGGAATAGTTGAGATGTCAAGGCTTACTAAGGGAATTGTTAGGGTCATATGAGAGAAGAAAGAATGCTACATGTAGTTTATTAAAAAACTTGTATTCAATTTTTGTTGGCCCCGTTGGGGGCGCTGATTGCTAGTATACATCTAATAATAACTGACTACAATGGTTTTCATTAATGAATGAGTATCATGTCTTCTTCCGCTATCACTTCTTTGAGACGGACTCTTTGAGACATCCTCCGGGGTGCTTGATTGAGATACGCTAGCGCCGTTCCTGTTCGTTCTGGTGCTTGACTGGGTGCTGCGGACCGCTCCTCCTACCAACGACGATGGTTTTCTGTTGCGGCGACGCGTGTCGACGCCAACCGGAGAGGCGGCTCAGTGTGCTTGGCTACGCCGACGATCTTGCCCTGCTGTCCTCGATCGTCGAGGGCGCCCAGCGCCAGCTGGACCGGCTGGTGAGCGTTGCGGCGAGTGTCGGCCTGGTGGTCGACACGCAGAAGACCGTTTTACTCTGCGTGCCGGACGACATTCGAGACTTCTATTTTCTGCCGAGGTGCTGACGGGCAGGTGACGAGGCTTCCGCGCTATCAGCAGTTTGTCTACCCCGGCAGTCCGGTGCCTCACGTTCGCGAGAACCGGCGACGTCTCCGTAGACTTGCCTGGGCTGCTTTCGTTCCGTGAGGATTGTCCTGCAGCCCGTGGCCCTGCCTCACAGCCAGAGGACGGCGTTGTTCCAGGCGGTGTTCGTGACCGTCCTGTGGTACAATGCCGAGACCTGGACTCTGACGAGTTTGCTCAAACAGCAGGTCGATGCAGCGCACGCTGGCCTGCTGCGCGCCGCTTTCAAAGATCGGCTACGAGCATCAATGCGTCAATGCGGCACTCTATCGCCACACCTCAAATTTGTTGCGCCGTCGGCGACTCCAGCAGGCCAGTTAGGTCATATTATCCGAGCCGAGTCGTACTGCCCGCAACCGGTGCAGGAGCTGGAGGTGCTCTCTCTTTCTCTGCACCGCACACCCCGAAGTCAGCGCTGCTGCGAGGGGCGGGCGGGGCGTCAAAGTTGGCGCCCCAGTCTGCGAAGGAGCCTGAGAACTGCCTGCGCGTCACAGAGGAGAAGCTCACGATCGGCCGGGCGGGCCGCGTGTACTCTGGGGCAGTCGAAAAGAAGATGCTGCTCGGTGTCCGGGTCCCCGCAGTCCAGGCACAGCGCGCGGGTTGTCAGACAGGCCAAGCCGATGGCGAGTGGCGGCCGCTTGGAGGCTGCAGCCGGCGCGAAGCGGATTAATGGCCACCTCGGCCCTTCTGGGTAAAGCTGGCAGTTGTGGCCAGGAGGTTTCTCGGCCCCAGAACTCGAGGTCGAGGTTGGATCTCAGATGGTGGAGGCTGCTGACGCTGTAGGCACCCCAGTGAAAAAAAGTATATGGATTCCATGTGGATTTTTCATATGAAATCCATATGTGCATTTGTCTCCGTCCATCCATGTGGAATTGAGATATGGATTCCACATGGAAGATCCACATGGAAGTAATTATGTATTTCACATAGAATCCACATTGTCATTGAGTAAACAGCCATTATACTGGTTGCCATAATAAATTGTTGCATCCTAAATCTCAAAATAATATCAGATCTCAAAACTTCATATGAACCCCAGATCTCAATACCATATAAAAGAAACTGAAACACAGATAAAAACACTAGCTATAGCGAAAAAATATTTCTGCACAAAAATATATTCAAAAAGGATGTCTCAATAAGTAAGGTGTATTTATATACAGTAGTGAGTCACTGGCACACAAAGAATAAACACACTGATATAGATATTGATATCTTTAAAGTTGCGCTGCGCATATGATATAATATATAATTTGAAATTGACATTGTCAATAGCATTAATTAATTAACAATAATATAATGCACCAGAATTAGAACAGTCAGAAACATGCTGCTGCCAATTGCCAGAATGCTGCTTCTTCAGGTCAGGTGAGAAACCTTAGAAAAGAAAGGGGTTAAATTACAGAATTTTATAACAGATTGATGATAGATTTTGTAATAGATTTTGATCTTATAACAGATTTTGATAACAGAAAAAAATCAGTTTATAACTAAAACTTACCATTGCTTCACAAAAGGTAGCATTCTAGATATTATATTCAAATTCCAAGTAGCTTTGCATGCTTCTTCAAAGGAAAGACCAAGGTGACATCCAAGTTTGAGGATGGGCCATGTAATGTTAGGCTGAAATGAAATAGAAAAATAATTGTTGCCAATTAAGATTGATAGATTATATTGATATAATTCATAAAACTAATTTAAGGATGAATACTTAATAAAGTTTATTTTAAAATTAACTAGGCCTAAGTTCTAGGTTTATTTTTTTAAGCGCAAAGTGTGCATATGCGCCTTAAATTTTAAAATTGCACCTTGAAAATTGAAATTAAAAAGTGGATACAGTTTAGGTGCGATTTCATTACCTATTTTTCTGTTGAAGCCTTATTTGCACTGCCTTTATATAAGAAAAAAGAGAAATTGCATTCTAAGCCTTAAAATCATAAAACCCTGAAAGTGAGCATAGGATATAATTTTGCACTTTGTCTCTAGCAAAAAAGAAAACCCTACCTAAGTCAATCAATAAACCAATAAAATAATAAATACAAAAATAATTAATATATGTTTCTATAAATTTAATTTTTTATTTTAAAATTGATTTTAAACTATAAAGTATTTAGGCAAAGCAATGCATGTTTTTTATATTTGCTGGCCTAGTATGATTTAACATTAGGCCTAAGCCTAAATAGCTATGCCCTATGCCTATGGCTATTAAATTCTGGACTTGGCCTAAATCAGATCAAATTTACAATAATCATTATTTATTTATAATAGCAACCTTAGGGATCTGCTAGGCTAGCTATGCCAAAAGCAAGTTGCAAGTGTAAATGCAGAATTATTTATTATAATTAATAATACTGTTTTTAAAAATGCAACAAGTCCAAAAGATGCTAATAGGCTTTTTTGAAGAAAATCATAAATTAATAGATTTTTAACAGATTAACTAGATTGACTAGTCACAATTCACAAAGTCAAGCTAGTCCCAACTCCCAACCTTAATTAAAATAGAAGGACCTAAATTGATAGTTATAGGCCTAGCTTAAAATAGGCCTAATAAGCATACATATAAATAGATAGGTAGGACTAAGAGGAAATTATGAACTTCTAAAGGCCTATTTAAGTTAAAAAATGAGTAGCCAATCTATGGACATGGCCATGGGATTCCTAGAAATTGGATAGATAGGGCCTAGGCCTAAATAAATTTATCATGGATTTTACCAAAAGTATTAGGCCTATCTATGATAAAATACTGATTTATCTAATTTCTAATCCCATGGAGGCCATGGCCTTATACTCGTAAGTTATTGCCTATAGGCTAGGTCTACTAAAATTTTTAAGGTGCTTAAATAGCCATAAACAAGGCACTTTATCTTTCAAGGCCTTGGACCAAGACATTGACGAATATAAAATAAAATTAATTTAATTTTAAAACGTACGAAACGTTTTTTATTGTTAACTTCTATTTTGTCTATTTTAACAAACAGTGTCTTATTTTCCGATTATAATTTAGCTTTTAGATAATAATTTTTACTTAAAAGCATATAAATATAATAATTAATTTTAGTAATTTCATAAAAACGTCTAAATAAGGTGTATCACAGTTTTTTATCGAAGTGGATTCCATGTTGAATCAATATACGCTTATTTCTCATGAATTCCTTGTAAAATCCACATCAACATTAGGACAGTAAAAATAAAAAAATAATGCATAAAAAATACTTTGCATACCATTATGTCATCTTTAAGTCATTAATTTGCAAAAATTAAAGAAACATTTAAATTCCACATGGCCACGTGGAACCCACGTGGAATCCATGAATCATTTTTCACTGGGACCCTACCAGCGGGGGCAGGCGCGCACTCGGCGTTTCGTCGACTGCCTGCTGGCTGATGCCGGCGCCCCGGACACTGCCGGCAGTGCGGCCTAAGTTCGCGCCCAGGCCCTGAAACCCGCACAGCAAAATTACGTATCCAATAGAAAGTGGGACGTCTCCCGTACGTAACTTTTTTCGTTGCATGAACGTCCTTGATACGTATCAAATTTTTATGATCCTCTAAAGAAGCTCGTTTCTACAAAAGTTGGACTTTATTTTCACTGAAAATATTTTTAAACTTTATGACAGAATTTACAAAAAAAGAATAGATAAAAACTAGCAATTAATCTGTTATATTTAGACATTTCAATTTCGAAAAAGTTAAAAAAATAGTGAAACATTCATTTTTTCCGTAACCTTAAAAAATATGATTTCGGTGTACAGTGCATGTACTGTAGAACAGAAAACTTGCGTTTTATCTACTAGCAAGTAGTGTTTAGATTTTAAGCAAAATGGTTGATTAAAAGTTGTAAATTGATATTAGAAAGTTTATAAAGTACATAAAAATTTAAAGATTAAATTGTAAGACAGAAAGGTTGAAAACGTTATTTAAAAATTTTTTAAACAAAAAGGTAATATTTCAAAAGATTTATTTTAATTCTCATAAATTTTTATAATTTAATATATTATTTTCAATAATTATATTTATTAATTTAATAATTTAAATAATAATTAAAATTATTTTGAAATAATATTAAATTATATAACAATTTTAATAACATTTAAAATTTTTCATTTTACATTTTACATTTCTATAATTTTAATAATTTTAAAAATTTATTTTTAATTTTAAAGGTTACTTTTCGAACAAAAAGGTACTGTTTCAAAAGATTCTTTTTAATTCTCAAAAAGTGGCCAGTCAAAAAGAAGAATGGATAAATATTTTCCTAAGCCACAAGAAAAGTATATCAAAAGGAACTTAATTCAAAGCAAAGATAAAAGGGCGGCTGCAAAAAAAATCAAAATTACCCCGGCGAACACTGCAGTGGCAGGATACTGGCTGCACTCGATTATCTTTAGAAATGAACTGGATGCCGGCTAAGCTAAGAACCCTCTTCCAAAAAGGGTTTTACCACTGATACCTACTATGCCTTAGGCCGTAAATTTAGTGCTATAAACGAGATATTTATTATATTCTTCTAATGCAACATCCCTCGAAAACTAGGTTTCAAGTGATATCTTGTTCTATGTTGTAGTTGGCTGTTCGATTTCACAATAAAGATCTTGAAGCAATTTCCTCCTTGATGTCCAGCGATTCACTCTAACTCATTTGCAGTAAGAGTTGGCGACGGCTGCAATGACGACCTTTCCAGCAGGACCGCTATTGTGCCCATTCGATCCCTCGGGGTTCCTGCCCGATGCGTCCACGAAGCTGCCGCCTCCGCCTCCTCCATCTCCGCTGCTGCTTCCAGTTCCGCCGCAACCACCGGAGTAGCCGCCGCCTCCGCCGCCGCCGCCTTCACTGTCACTACCGTCTGTGCCGCCGCCTCCGCCGCCTCCGCCGTAGCCACCATCGCCGTTGCTGTTTGCGCCGCCTCCCGCCCAGCTTCCGGTGGCGCTCTTTCCTCCATAGCCTCCATCGTCGCCTGTGGGTCCGGAACCTCCAGCAGAGCCCCAACCAGCACCACTGCCGCCAGACCTGTCAGTGCCCTTGCTGGGACCTCCCTGTCCGACAGTCGAGCCGGAACAAGTGCTGCTAGTGCCATCGCTGCCGTCTTTTCCCGTGTCCGAGTTGGAGCCATCACCGCCTCCGCCGCCTCCTCCGGCAGCCAGAAGCAGCTGATCAGAGTTACTGCTTCTGGTTATATAGACAAAGGTTCCGCCTCCACCACCGCCGCCGCCATTAGAGTCGCCATCGCTTCCGGCATCGGTCCCAGACTTTCCCACGACAATCGTGAGCGTCTCAATCAGATTGAAATAGGCCATTTTGTAAGCTCCCTTGCCTCCAGTTGCACCTTTTGTTGACTGGCCACCGTTGGCGCCCCATGTTTCGATTTTGTAGCAGGTGTTCACTTCCGGTGGTGTGAAGAATTGCACTAATCCCGTTTTGCCAGTTGTGCCACTCGCTGAAATGCGGTTGATAGAGTGTGCGTTCAGTGGTAATGCGATTGTAAAGACACAGAACTGCATGATGTTTTGAATGCAGCTATCAGTATTATCAGACATATATCACAGCCAAGTTATGGCCAAGAAGTCAGAACTAAGAGACCTGCCGTCACCCAGATTCAAAGGGTGTAGTGCTTGTGTTGACATGCTGTGGCGTTTACGGGGATAGTCATACTATTGTTAATTCTGGCAAAATATTGTTCTACCGGATGAAATAGATTAACTTAATAAAATATCTGTGTATGTAAATTTAAATGTGGCTTTTGTTAGAGTTTTATAAGTTTCTTGAGTGCTTGCAACCAAGAGTTTGTGGCGTCTGTGATTCCTGAAGTTTGATTGCAGATCGAATCCTACCTCGCAAAAGTGGAAGGCTTATACCGTATTGCTTCGCTTTTCAATATCTGAGGCAATTAATTTTTTTAAGAATAAAAATACGAATTTTTGACTCGCAGTCGCTGCTCTGCTGTTAACGCCGAGGTACTGTACACTCAGTCTACTTGTATGAAGCACTTGGATTCACTTTGGTATGAGTATGCCAAGCCAGAAAACTTTGACACACGACAGAGTTCTCAAATTTTGTATACATTCAACCAGTTTATGCCACTTCATTAAAGCATGAGTATGTCATTATGCTGTCTGTCGCCAAGAGTAGAATTTTAGGTGTAAAATTTATACCCCTCTGCAAAGTAATAACGGCATGCTATGAACTTGTGACGCTTAATGAAATGCGCGTAGTAGGCTGTTTCCACAAAGTATCAACTACGTAAATGGCAAAGTGTCTAACGATTGTAGAGGAATCTAAATAGATTCAGTAAGTAAATGACATGAAGTAAGGCTTTGACAAGCTATTGATATATACCTCAGCAAGCGCAGAATAGCATGCAGCCAGGCTTTGACAAGCTATTGATGTTTACCTCAGCAATCGCCGTTCTTCACCTAAGTCGTAACCTAGATCTTCGAGGGAACAATCGAGGCGCTGTACGAGTTGAGCGACGAGTTGCAACGAAACAACAGCGACGCAGCACAGCACTCTCGGCTGCTCGATGAAATAGAAACCGTCGAGGAGGACTACCGCGTCAGCATGCGAGAGGTCCAGCGTTTCCGGCTCGCACCCGAGACCTCAGAAGATCCGAGGCAGGCCCAGTCACAACAACAGCAGCAACAGCCACACTTGGAAATAGGTGGCTATGGTGAGTTTGGCGACGAGTTTGCTCCGAACCATGCCAGTAGACCCGAGGCAGAACAAGCTAGCTTAGCGGAGGAACTGCTGGCAGTCAAGGTGCGAGTTCTACGGAACACGAACTGTCAAAAGAACTTTGGAAGAATGTTGCGTCGAGTTGAAGTTCCTTACCTTCTACGGAGAAAAACAGCAGTACGAGGTGTGGAAGGCAGCGTTCATGGCTTGGATCGATAGGGCCGCGCCACACCAGAGTTCAAACTGCTGCAGTTGCGTCAGTATTTGCGTGGATCGGCGCTGAAGGTGATAGAGAGCACTTGGGTCATTCGGCTGCTGCCGACCAGGCGGCTAAGGAGAGATTGGAGCGTGAGTACGGCGGCAAGCGACGAAAGTTGGCGCACTACTTGGAGGAGCTAGATAGTTTTCCACCCGTGAAGCAGAATAGTGCCGAGAAGCTGAAGAAATTCGCAAACATCCTCGATGTGGCTGTAATTAATTTGGAAGAAGCTGGTAAGAACTCCTAACTTAGTGATGGACTGCTTTATGCTAGATTGCAAAAAAGTTACCAGAGCCGATGGTCGCAGCATTTCGTCGATGGATCTTCGAGAAGGCAAAAGCAGAAGGCGTTAGGACCCTTGAGAGTGGGTTTTGCGTGAGGCAGAGTTCCGGACTGAGGCAGCAGAAATTGTGTACGGGTGGCCGCATCAAGTCAGGAGCAACGGCGGCAAGGACAGCAAGCAGAAGGCCTTCCATGTAGCGCAGCTAAGCAAGAGCTCAAGCAAGGGGAGCTAATCCTGTGTCGTCTGCAAGGAGACACACGATCTATGGAAGTGTCCCGCGTTCGGGAAGCTGTCGGCTGAGAACAGATGGAAGGCTGCTCAGGAAGTCAAAGCCTGTTTCCGCTGTCTTGGCCATGGTCACATCGGTATGAACTGCCGACGAGGTGGAAAGTGCGGCGTTGATGGTTGCAGAAAATTCCACCATCGTCTGCTGCATTCGACAACAAGGTCGGAATCGAAAGAGAAGCCAGAAGGCAAAGCCGGCGCTGAGCAAGAAATGCAGTCGAAGCCGAAAGCTGCAACCGTGACAATGGTAGCTAGAGAAGCCAGTGCGGTTTCACTTCGAACGGTTCCGGTCATTCTTAAGGCGAATAGGCGAGCTGTGAAGATCAATGCCTTACTTGATGACGCCAGCACAAAGACCTATTTGAATACGGCGATAGCATCCAAGCTGCTGGAGGCCTGCACGGCAAACAGGAATCAATGCAGGTAAACGTGTTGAACGGACAGGTGGAAACCTTCATAACAGCACCAGTGTCATGCACCTTGGAGAGTACTGACGGCCAAATAAGCAAGGAGATTACTGCGCTGACGGTAGATAGAGTGACCGGGAGCATGGAAGTAGTAGATTGGCAAAAATTGGCGTCGAAATGGTCGCACTTAGGAAACATTCCGTTTCCAAGAAGGCAAACATCAGCGGAGGTTGACTTGCTGATCGGAGCTGATCACACCGACTTGCATGCGTCGCATCTAGAAGTGTGTGGCAAGCCTGGAGATCCGCAAGCCCGTCTAACACCTTTAGGTTGGACCTGCATTGGCAAGGTTGATGGAGCTTCGGAACGCTCTTTATTTGCGAGCACATTCTTCAGCGGAGGCGAATTCGAGAACTTGGCCCCATTGTTGCGCCAATGCTGGGAAGTTGAAGAGCTTCAGCGGGTGGAGTCACCTTCATTCACGAATTCAGAGCAGCTTGCCCTGGAATGCACTCGATCATCGCTGAAGTTCATTGACGGGCAATACCAGGTTGGGTTTCCATGGGAACCGGATGCCAAGCTACAAGACAACAACTTCGAGATGGCCATTAAGCGGCTTGGAAACTCTGAGAAGCGGCTCCTCAAGGATCTGGAAATAGCCAAAAAGTACCAGGACGTCATCAATCGCTGCGAGAAAGTAGGTCACGTCAGAAGGGTGCTGCAGAATGAGCATCAGGCTATGAAAAGGTACTACCTTCCGCATTTCCCAGTGGTGGCAACGCGTGCAGTTCATTTAAAAATGGCGTATGGCCTTGATACAAGCAGCTTCCTAAACTCGTTGTTTCGCATGATCAGTCGCCGAGGTCAAGTTCTGGAAATCTTCTCAGACAATGGAACTGATTTTGTTGGTGCAGATAGAGAACTAAAGGAGCTGTGCAAGTCGATGGACAAGAACGCATTGCAGTCATGCACATCTTACGTACCGATCAAGTGGCACTTTAATTCGCCTGCGGCTCCGCACTTCGGCGGTGTGCATGAGTCAATGATAAATTTAACAAAGAGGGCGATAAATGCGATCTTGAGAACGGCAGAAGTCAGCGATGAACAGCTTGTAACAGCATTTGCCGGAGCAGAGCCGCTGCTGAACTCGCGACCTTTGACCTACCAGTCGTCCCATCCTGGCGACGATCCGGTCCTGACGCCAGCGCACTTCCTGTACGGGCATGTCGGCGGACAGCTGGCACCAGAGACCGCGGCTGACGAGGTGTTCAACCCAACCAAGAGGTAGCGCTACGTGCAGCAGCTGGTGCAGTCCTTTTGGCGGCGATGGCTCCGAGAGTGGCTGCCAGCTAGTGAATAGCATGCAGTCAGGCTCTGACCTCAGCAAGCAAACATCTCGATCAAAATACCAAGTGCACTTCCGCTCTTTCATGTCAGACCTGACAAAGTGATTTGCCTTTGAGGGAACAAAAATTTAAAATAGCTATATATTACTTACAGGTAAATGTCACCGGAATAGAGGCGTTGATTTCGCAATAGGAACTGGCGACGGCTGCAATGACGACCTTTCCAGCAGGACCGCTGTTGTGCCCATTCGATCCCTCGGGTTCCTGCCCGATGCGTCCACGAAGCTGCCGCCTCCGCCTCCTTCATCTCCGCTGCTGCTTCCAGTTCCGCCGCAACCACCGGAGTAGCCGCCGCCTCCGCCGCCGCCGCCTTCACTGTCACTACCGTCTGTGCCGCCGCCTCCGCCGCCTCCGCCGTAGCCACCATCGCCGTTGCTGTTTGCGCCGCCTCCCGCCCAGCTTCCGGTGGCGCTCTTTCCTCCATAGCCTCCATCGTCGCCTGTGGGTCCGGAACCTCCAGCAGAGCCCCAACCAGCGCCACTGCCGCCAGACCTGTCAGTGCCCTTGCTGGGACCTCCCTGTCCGACAGTCGAGCCGGAACAAGTGCTGCTAGTGCCAGCGTTGCCGTCTTTTCCCGTGTCCGAGTTGGAGCCATCACCGCCTCCGCCGCCTCCTCCGGCAGCCAGAAGCAGCTGATCAGAGTTACTGCTTCTGGTTATATAGACAAAGGTTCCGCCTCCACCGCCGCCGCCGCCATTAGAGTCGCTATCGCTTCCGGCATCGGTCCCAGACTTTCCCACGACAATCGTGAGCGTCTCAATCAGATTGAAATAGGCCATTTTGTAAGCTCCTTTGCCTCCAGTTGCACCTTTTGTTGACTGGCCACCGTTGGCGCCCCACGCTTCGATTTTGTAGCAGGTGTTCACTTCCGGTGGTGTGAAGAATTGCACTAATCCCGTTTTGCCAGTTGTGCCATTCGCTGAAATGCGGTTGATAGAGTGTGCGTTCAGTGGTAATGCGATTGTAAAGACACAGAACTGCATGATGTTTTGAATGCAGCTATCAGTATTATCAGGCATATATCGCAGCCAAGTTATGGCCAAGAAGTCAAAACTAAGAGACCTGCCGTCGCCCAGATTCAAAGGGTGCTTGTTGTTGACGCTACTTTGTAGCTATCGACCCGCGCGATACCATCAATGACCACTGGAACCCTGGTGAGCTCCATTGCCACACCGACGGTTCTAAGCAGTCAGTCAACACCGGCTTTGATGTTGGAATTTTCCTGAACGGTAGGGTCATCGCACCCACGCCCAGTATACTTGGATCAACTCCTGTGTCTTCCAAAATGAAGTTCTTGCTATCAGTTCCTGCAGTGTAGTGCTTCTCGTCACTTGTGTTGCTGGTAAGAACATCATTTTCTGCAACACTGCGGCATTGGTCTCGTTTTCTACTCTAAGTTCACTCATAGACCGTGTCGGACAACTTAGAATGCTGTCGATATAATTTAATAATTATTACCTTGATTCAGCACGAATAAGCAAACAAAAAGTGCAAGTCCCTATTAAGCTGCGGAGAGGTGGGTCAGATAAGTATGTGCCCGATCAATCAAGCTGTGGAAGCTTTTGATTCAACCAGTCGGATACTCAACCTGCTGGTGAGTAAACTGTGGGAGTCTACAGCGACCGAGGCTGCCGTCGAGGCTGCGACAGAGTGCTGCTGTCGATCTAGTCGAAGTCATTTCTCACTATTCACCTGTGCTGTAGGTCCAAAAAGACTTTGTTGATTGGATGCTAAAGGGGAAAAGGCCGAAATCCTTAGGAGAAGGGAGGGGGAAAGCAGCGTCAGACAGCGAGAATTGAACGGAGTTTCAGTGGTTGGAGCAACGGGTGTCAACTGTCGACGCGAGCAACGCCTCTGATTGGCTGCTTAAGGTCCCAAAAGCCACCCGATCACCTGCTTTCTTTCTACCTCTTTGAGGGCAAGAATTTAAATTTTTTGGCTCCAATCGCTGTCACGAAATGATTTACAACCGTAAAATTATGTAAAAATTGCATTTCTAAAAAGAGTTTGAAGTGACAGTGAATTACATGTGGAACAATACTTCTATTAAATACAGTAAGAATTCCATAATCCCAGAGAAAAATTGGCAAAAATATGATTACGGCCTACTGCCAGTAGCGTATACTGTACCATTTAAATATAAATTTTTTAAACCCTGCTTCTGCCTACCATTAAAGATGACCGACGACATAGCCGTCGTTTTTGTAGTCGTAGTGGTCATATTTTGAGTCGTGGTGGGGGTAGTCCAATTTGAAGCTGTAGTAGTCGAAGCCCCTGTGGTCGTAGTCGGAGCCTCTGTGGTCGTAGTCGGATCCCCTGTGGTCGTAGTCGGAGCCCCTGTGGTCGTAGTCGGAGCCTCTGTGGTCGTAGTCGGAGCTTCTGTGGTCGTAGTCGAGCCCCTGTGGTCGTAGTCGGAGCCCCTGTGGTCGTAGTCGGAGCCCCTGTGGTCGTAGTCGGAGCCCCTGTGGTCGTAGTCGGAGCCTGTGGTCGTAGTCGGAGCCCCTGTGGTCGTAGTCGGAGCCCCTGTGGTCGTAGTCGGAGCCCTGTGGTCGTAGTCGGAGCCCCTGTGGTCGTAGTCGGAGCCCCTGTGGTCGTAGTCGGAGCCCCTGTGGTCGTAGTCGGAGCCCCTGTGGTCGTAGTCGGAGCCCCTGTGGTCGTAGTCGGAGCCCCTGTGGTCGTAGTCGGAGCCCCTGTGGTCGTAGTCGGAGCCCCTGTGGTCGTAGTCGGAGCCCCTGTGGTCGTAGTCGGAGCCCTGTGGTCGTAGTCGGAGCCCCTGTGGTCGTAGTCGGAGCCCCTGTGGTCGTAGTCGGAGCCCCTGTGGTCGTAGTCGGAGCCCCTGTGGTCGTAGTCGGAGCCCCTGTGGTCGTAGTCGGAGCCCCTGTGGTCGTAGTCGGAGCCCTGTGGTCGTAGTCGGAGCCCCTGTGGTCGTAGTCGGAGCCTCTGTGGTCGTAGTCGGAGCCCTGTGGTCGTAGTCGGAGCCCCTGTGGTCGTAGTCGGAGCCCTGTGGTCGTAGTCGAGCCCTGTGTCGTAGTCGGAGCCCCTGTGTCGTAGTCGGAGCCCTGTGGTCGTAGTCGGAGCCCCTGTGGTCGTAGTCGGAGCCCCTGTGGTCGTAGTCGGAGCCCCTGTGGTCGTAGTCGGAGCCTCTGTGGTCGTAGTCGAAGCCCCTGTGGTCGTAGTCGGAGCCCCTGTGGTCGTAGTCGGAGCCTCTGTGGTCGTAGTCGGAGCCCCTGTGGTCGTAGTCGGAGCCTCGGTGGTCGTATCTGAAGTCGCAATCGGAGTCATGGTGTTCGGAGCCGTAGTAGTCATCGAAGTAGACTCACAATCTGCTCTGGTTCGCAGCACCTGCGTGTTGCAGACCGGCCCGCTACTGAGCTGCCAGTAAAGCAGCAGGTCGCAGCTGTCTCCCAGAATGCATGACCGGTTGCTAGGCAAGTACTCATAGACTGAGCACAGGGCCGTGTTGCTCGCGCATTCGACAGCGCACACTCGAGCATCGGCAACACCGAGCACTGTGCGCTGACCGCTCGCAGCAGTCACAGCATTGTAGCACAGGTCCGGCCTCTTGTCGAAGACAAAGGTAATCGTGGCTGTAAGTGAAATTAGAACTGCCAATATAATGGCAGTTCTGAAAAGACATGTAGACATTAATTAATTCTGGCTGATAAAGCAAGCTGCAAATAAACACCGACTGTGTAAGCGGAGGTATTAGTGAGTGAGGCTAAGTTGATGCAGCAACTTTAGCTATTTCTAGCCGTCATTCGTACGTGCGCTTCACCCACCTCATCGGCCTGGACAAGGTCTCCAGCACGGAGAAACTACGGAGTAAATAAGTTTTGTTACCGAGGTAACTCAGTTTAAATGATGTACGTACAGAATTTCTATAGCCTCAACTTGAGTTGCAATGCAGTCAATGCAGCCCATCTGTAGGTTAGAGCAGAAGTCAAAGAGGCATATCTCTATGCGCATTCTTGAGAATCTGCTTCCCATGCCTAGTTAATTCCTTACGCTGCAGGTAAAAAAAGCATAGCTTAACTGCAGGGATGTAGAGACCAACTCCCGCACTAAGAAAAGTTTTCTAGCTGTTCTAGTGCCTGCTTCTCTGTGGGTGGAAGCTAACTAAGCTGCAACATGTTTTAAAGAGCTATTGTTCTTTACACCTCACTCCCTTAACTATCGACAGTCATGTTAGGGCTTGGTTTGACTTTCTACTGATACCTCGGCCAGTCAGTCCCCACAAAAATACCACCTCCATTAGAATTATCCATTACAAAAATTACAACTTTATTGCTTGCTCTATCGGTTTCAATCCTCATTTTTTAACCTCTTGGTTCACCAACCATCTCCTGAATGTCCAGAGCAACCAGAGCCGCCTGCTGAGCACCGAAAGCCTTCTGAACACCGAAAGCCTCCAGAGCAGTCTGCTGAGCACCGAAAGCCTCCAGAGCAGTCTGCTGAGCACCGAAAGCCTCCAGAGCAGTCTGCTGAGCACCGAAAGCCTTCAGAGCAGTCTGCTGAGAAGTTTAAATCGCCTGTTGTCATTTCTTCATAGTCCTTGAACACCATTAAGCCGAAAACTTCACTACAAGCCCAGGCAGCTTTCTTCACTTCGTGTCACGCCGTTAAAACAGTCATGCCCCAATTGGCCTTTTTTCTCGTCGTCACAGGAGCACTCTCCAGCATTACTCGGTCAATCGCTTCATTTGACATAATCTTGAATCGGGCTTCTTCGGGCTTCTCCAGTCCAATCTACTCGGCCACATGAGAAAATTGTGCTGAGACGCCGGATTGTTGTTCTAAAAGAGAAGTTGAAGAACTCGTCCAGCGAACTTTCCTCCATGTTTACTTTGATGGTCACAAATGCTTGTGTGTCTTCGAATTCTAACGTGAAATATTTATGTTTGTCAGTCGACAGATATTTGTGGGGTGGTAGTAATGCGATGCACTGAAAGTGAAGAAGAGGGAAGCTGATTGGCTGCAGGGGAAAGAGGGGTACAATGTACGCGGAGGAGAGAGGGGTACAATGTACGCGGAGGAGAGAGGGGTACAATGTACGCGAGGAGAGAGGGGTACAATTTACGCGGAGGAGAGAGGGATACAATGTACGCGGAGGAGAGAGGGGTACAATGTACGCAGAGAGTACATGTCAGACTGGGCCAGGCTTTAAATTGCCACCAAAAACGTTTGATGCTACGCCTCGGCCAGAGAAACTGCGCAGCCATAGAAACGTTTTTGGGGTGGGGCATCATCTTATCCTTAAGCGCCCGGGGTGTATCTTCGCCAGTCAATTCAGTGTACTGATTGATTTTATATTCAATAATATGAGTATTAAGCAAAGTTGATCCTTAATGGGAAGCGCGAATTTTTAGGCTTAAATTCATTCAATATTATACAGGCGAAGATTTTACTTTAGCAGCTTCGACAGCCAAAATTTGGCAGTTCACCTGCCCTTTAATTCAGTTTCCATCGACTTTCAATGGCTGCGATTTGTGCCACCGAAACTGCAACTGAAATAATGCTAAGAAATCAAACCTTACTATTTAGCAATTAAATTTTTATGCAGAGCACAATGCAGAGCAACCTATCGAAGTAAAAAAGCATTAGAGAGCAATGGTGTACACTGCAATAAAAATGACATCGGAAATGATCAAAAAAGAGCGCAGCGTCATTGAACAAAGCAAAGATCAAGGCCTCGGTCGAATAAAATCTCACCAGAGCAAAAGCAGCAACTGGGGACACAAAACTGGAGTCTTAAAGTCTTCTTTGGGCCTCCGATCCCACAGCCAGATTCTACTCGTGACGATCCTCCTCCTTGCCTGCTTCTTCTTTCTTCGATCTCTTCTTCCTTCTGGCTGCGAGGTTGTTTGGCAGGTGGCTCCAAGTCGGTATCGACACTGATTAACAACATTTTCTCCTGCTCCTGCACCAGGACGTCCTGTCAGTCGCATTCCTATTTTTGTGCTCTCGTCTTGATGTCGGCCAGTCGCTTCTTGTAGTCGTCCAGCTGCTGCTGCTGCTGTGCTACGACTTCAGCGAGCGATGCCCTCTGTGACGTTGTCAGTTTAAGTAGCCCCGCCAAGGGCCGTTTTGACATACGGTACCAATCTATAATATTATTAGTTTCGTTCTCTCACGTCTGCTTAAAGTAGTGCCCTAAGAATTTTAATCAGCTGCGTGCATTTGTAAAGCCTGCGTACAGCGCGCGATCGATAATTTCTGTTTTCTGTTTTTCCCAGCCGGCCAATAGAAAAGCTGCGCATTAATTATACTAAGTTCTCCTCGCGCGCCCACCCCCAGCCCGCTCCTTATCAGTTCTGTCTGGCCGTGCGCTCGGGGTTATCTTGGAGCCTGGCTTTGCGTCCCCGCCTGTAGACCCCTGCCGCCCGGCCCTCTTGTTTGTTTGCCTTCTCTTCCTGCCTCACTCCGCCACGGCCCTAGGCCACGCCTCTGCCACTCTCAGTCACGCCACTTCTACTACCTAAGCTATCTAACTCATTGTCGTGTAGCCGCCAGTGTATCGTTACGAATCCAACTTGTATTTTGACCTGTCTCTGTTGACAATAAACAATAAACCAAGTCTGCGGCCATTGATCGCATTAACATTAACTGATATTGCTACTGCCAAGTGCTACCGCTACAAAATTGCCTCTGCCGTATTCATTTGCCTTCGCCGATTTCTCTCGAGGCCGCCACATTAATACGTCACACCCTCAACCTGAACATTATCGACAAATAAGGGACAAATAATGCACAAATAATTCATTACCCACACATAATGCGCGATTTAGTCTCACTGTAAAAATTTCATATTCCTGCTACTTGCAAATTTTGCTCGCTCAAACTGAGAGTCCATCTGTGGCAATCTAAATTAGCAATTTTTCTCTTTCATCAATTTTCGGAAAAAAAGTTTGTCAAACAAAAAAATGCAATTTGGAAAACCATATACAACCTGAAATCAAAATTGACCTAGTTGACAAAGTTAGCGGGTATAAGTAATTAATGATCGGTCATTAGAAGAAAAGTTCTAATCTTTAGAATGCCAGTTATATTTAATTGCAAAGAGCTTTATGTGTTTAAAAATGGGACCGACTAAACTTTATCTATCAGAAAGTACAGCTCCTGCCTCGTTACCAAGAACTCTGGAGTTATTGAAGACTTGTAGGAACTTCTTAGAATCATTTGCAGAAGTTATTCCTCCAACCAGTTAATTAGTCAGCCTGTCAATGAGCTGCCGCAGCACGATGTTGCGCGTCCTGCCGCTCGAAGCTCGCACCTTGACGCCCTCTGCAATCTGCGCATGACTCAGAGCCACGCAGACCTGGCCATGTTGATAGCAGGCCATCGCCAGGTCAACGGCGTAGGTGCTCAGCGTCTGGCCTTGGCTATGGTGGATGGTCATGGCGAAACACAATCGGATCGGGAACTGCAGGCGGCGGAAGGTGAAGGGCAGCTCGGTTGGACCCGACTCCTGTTGGATCCGCGGGATAAAAACCTGCCGCCCGTGGTAGCTGACGCCCGTGGCGACCTCCGAAAGCAGTACGTTGTCCCGCAGTTCGCGAAGCAGCAGCCGGGTCTCGTGGCACATCAGCGGAGGGTCCAGATTCCTCGTCATCATGACCGGCATGCCGACCTTCAGCTCTAACCGGTGATGTGGCAGGCCGTTGGAGTCCAACCGGTTCAGCAGCTCCGGTAGGGAAGTTGCTCGCTGCCCCATCGTCGTGCGGAAATTGAGTCGACCGACAGGTAGACCCGACTCTCACCGGGAAGCAGCGCCAAGCAGGTGACGTTGGCTTCGTCCAGGGTCTTGTTGAGCGGTCTTATCTTGCTCCGCGTACATCTGGTTGGTTCAAACGATGGTTAGACGTGCCGGATGAGCTACTAGTTGTGTCCTCAGGCTTGAAAATAAATTCAACATTCAGCGTTCAAGCTCAAGTTTTTCGATAGATCTTGGTTAATTCTAAAATAAGGTTGTAGTGTGCGTACGCACGGTATCTTAGCCCAAAGTGTACGCCCGGGCGGTCTGATTGGCTGCAGAGCGGGGTGGGTGCCGCCACCCCAATTCTAGCTCTAAATATATAGATGTGTGCCCAGCGCGGCGAGAGTGTAAGAGTTTCGACTACACCGCAAACACGGCCTCTGTCTCAGTTACTACAAGGGTTAAAGGAAATTCACCTGATCTGGCTCAACACGTGGCTCAGGCAGTCCGTAGGCAAGCAGCTCAGTTCCTCCCATGGTGTCCAGCAGTGTCTACAGCTCTCGCTAAACCTCCAACTCGGCAGCCTCTGGGCTATAGCCTTAGTCTAGCAGATCAACTCGCCGGAGAACTTCTGCCACAGCTTTGCAGGGTCGCTGGGGCCGCCTGCATGGCGACACAAAATGGCAGCGAAAAGGCGGCGCAGAGCCGCTGGCAACCGCGTCTCCGTGGCTTCGCACAGGCAAAGTCACCATGGTGCCTGTCGTCTTCCAGCAGTCCACGAGTCTGGCAGGCGGCAGCAGTCCTCTGAAGGTCGGCAGCAGGACGCCATCAACGGTGCGCAACGCCTCGAATGACGTCGGGCCTCGAACATTCACCAGCAGCAGGCGCAGGCAGAAACTGTCTCCCGTCCGAGGGCTAACTGTGTAGACGCGGCCGTTGTTGCCAGTCGTCAGCACGCCAGCTGGCTGATCGGCAGTCTCTCGGCTGTGCCTCGCGCGATGCCACTGGTGCGCCCTGTTGTCTCAGGTGAAGTTCCGGGGTACCTCCTGGTACAGCAGGTCTCGCGCAACTGCATCCTGGTCGTCCTTCAGGCTGATGAAGGGCCAGTCTGATGACAGCCGGATACCGACTGTTCATGTGCACTTAAAAGCCCAAGATGGTGCTGACCACCTCCATGGGACTAAAGTACCCGCCCAGAAGGTGCTGCCTGACTTGCGCTTCGCTGGCGCCGCCTTGGTCTGAGCTGACTGATGGGGCTGCTGATCGCCACTTTCCTGAAGAGCCGCCGCGTCGCTAGCCGTAGTAGCATGGCTGTCGGCCTTCGCATCAGCAGCAGCAGCTAGCTCCTTCCGGACTTGGAATTCGCTGCCCTTAAATATAAGGGTACCGACGTAGTTTAACGCCTTGACTGTCGCACAGATCTAGACGTTCAGGTGAGACCTAAACTCGTGCAGCAGCACAGGGCAGTAAGCACGACCTAGCGCGGTTTGCCTTCTGACCGCCGCGCAGCTTTGCGACCTTGGCCACCGAGAAGCCGCTTATCTAAGTTAATATGCGATGATAGTGCGGGTAGCCGTCCTCTTGAATCATGGTGACTGCCTAGAACTCTCTCGGATAGCGCTTGCTACATGCGCCATTCTCCATGCACGACGCGTCTGGATTCAGCTGCATTACACAGGGACCATGTGTTGTATTTTCTGCTTCCGTCCGTGCGGACCGCAGACGGGCTGATCAGGGGTTCGGGTACTGGACTGCCCAGAGCTTGCCAGGTGGGATAGGCGAGAGAGTGGCGACCCCCGAGGCGTACGAACACTTCGAGGTGGAGGTGGAGAGGCTGGGAGCGTACAGACACTCGGCCAGCCCCACGGAGAGAGGGAGACGCAGATGAGGAGGCTGTGAGCAGGTAGCCACTCAGCAGCAACAGCAGAGGTGAGCACGGGTCTGGAGGCGTACAGACACTTCGCAGACCCGAAGGAAGACGGTGGCGAGAGAGGTAAATAATGAAGGCGGGACAAATTAACGAAAGCGAACGCTGTCTTACCGGGCGGGGTCACTTGTCGCGCTGATGCAGGCGTGGCCTCTAATATCTCAGCCTCAGTTGACTGTATTTCAATTTCAAGCTTCACTTTCACTCAAACACGTGTAGAGCTAGAGTTGTAGAGAGAGAGCAGGGAGGGCGAGAGCCGGGCGAGGGCCGCGCGCGCACATAAATACTGGGTGAGCACTGAGCAGGGGACTGGGGAGGGCTTAGCCACGCAGGGCTGGGGGTGGGGGCAAAACTCACAGAGTTGAAGGGCGAGAGGGAAGGCTAGCCAATCAGGTGCCTCCGCGGCGAGACACATGATTGGACTAGCCCACGCGAGAGAGAGAGATGAAAATACGCCAGCCAATGAAAATGTGGGCTGATGAAAGTGAGAACAAAAAATGAATAGCAGCTTTAGACGGAGGGGGCAAGCCAGAAAAAACCAGTGGCAGGGAGAGGAGGGGCGGAGAGCGCAGAGGTCGGGGCAAGGGCATTGCGAGGCGCAGCTCACAACACCGACCAGCTTGTGCGTCGGCAACGGGATCCGGGAGTTCTGCACTGATGATGGCGACATACTGACCCGGCTTCAGCTTAACAGTCAACCAAAGCAGTGCGTGCACGTGGGGAAGACCTACTTGGAGTGGGATTGGAAAATGAAAGTTCGATCTAACCAGATGATCAGCAAATACATATATAATGATTCTGTCTCTATGAATAACATTTTAACCATTTTATTAGTACATAATAAAGTAGGCAATCAATAATGGCATGATAGTAGTTACTTCGCTTCTGGCACTCGAGAGCGCAGACTCGACCCAGCGTGTCGCCAAACAGAATCTTCAGCCTGTCGAGGAAGGTCTTCTTTGGCTCGAACACCCAGTCGGTGATACCCGGCCGGCCGATCCACGGCAGTTTGGCCATACAGCAGCTCAGCAAGGATCTCAGGCCATTTCGGGTTACACGTCATTGTCAGGAACAGATCTGGGCGGCCGAAGGCGTGCACATACGCCATGGCATCCTGCCGACGTTCTAGACGGTACCGAGGGCCACCGACGTTAGCTAGACGTCAGGATGACCTGGTTCCCGATGTCGATCCCCCTCGGGTCGATCTCGCTCGGGTCTCCGTCATTCTCGTGGAGGGTGTCTCGCAATCCGTGCAAGCACTTTGACAGAAGTTCCTTCCGGTGCAGCCGGATGTAGTTGAGCCTCTCCAACTCAATCTTGGCAGTAATCCTGAGCACATCAAGCGCCAATACTGTACGCAGGCACGCACTCGTACAACGCTCACACAGGACGCTATCTAAAATTTTCAGGACATTTCAATAGAATTCCTTCATATTGTACAGATTTTTCCTTGAATAAAAGTTACTTTTTGAACGTGATATTTGATTTTTGGCTGGCTGGAAAGCAGCTTAAGCACTGTAAGTAAAGTAGCTACGTTGCACGTATACAGTACATATATAGCCAACGGTTTTTTTCAAGAACGGGGCCCAGTTGACTCTCACGTGTCCGCTGCAAACCAATTCAGTGACCAGGAAAATCTCTGCTTCGTGGCTGTTTTGGCAATTGATTTTTCAATGCTGAGGAAGGTTTGTATGAAGTAATATGAAGGAAATGAAGGAATCTTTCAATTTCTTAATAGCTATTTGATAAGGAAAGTCAGTTTCAATATTTTCAGCCAATCTTCTTCAAGCAGTACCAACGAGTTTACTACTAAAAGATTGAGTAGCCATACATGTATATCCCTATTTTCCTTAAATAGATACAACACTCTTGGCTTTCACGAATCTTAACAAAAAATTCGTTTCGTTTTCACTTCAGTCAGTGTCCTAGTGTTGCTACTATGCATAGTAGCTATAGTGTGCTTTGTATTGGTTTGGTTTGTTCCGTTATTTTAAAATTCCAATTATGTGAAGAAAATGACAATATTTTAAAAGATTTATTATTATAGAATCTAAAACAACTAAAAAGAAAAGACAACGAAATAGCAAAACTGTTATATTTGAACATTTTAATTTCGAAGAAGTTGGAAAATTTTGATGATGAAACTTTCATTTTTCTTAACTTAAAAAATTATACAATTTCAAAGTGGCCGTACAGTAATGTAAAACAGCAAACGTGCGCTTAAGCTGCTACCTTGTAAATTTGTTAATTAAAAGTTAGAAATTGATATCAGACAGTTAATCGAGTACATAAATATTTAAAGATAAAAGTTTCATTTAGAAAGGTTAAGAACGTAATTTTTTCAAACGGAAAGGTTATCTGGTTTAAGATATTGAATTTTCTGATGAAGTGGAGTCAAAAAATAGGAATGGGTCCATATAACTACAGCCACAAGCAAAAGTATATCATGGAATGCGGAACTCAATCCAAAAAAATCCAAGAAAAAATGGGTGCTACAAAGAAGTAAAATTTACCCCAGGGAAGACTGCAGAGGAATGCACTCGATTTTCTTAGAAATGAGCTGAATGCCGACAAGGAATGCACATTTTTAGTACCGCCACAAAGTGACTTTAGTACATGTACTCTAACCGGTGTGCCTCTCAAGAAGAGTTAATTATCTCGACCCAGCTTGTCTACGGTGAAGCCCTTTTGAGCGCTATGCTTTCTCTAAAGTAATAAAATAATTATTTAATACACCTGCCCTAATGGTCAGATGTGCAACTGAGAGACAGCTCAGCCGCAGCTATTGCGCGGCGCATCTGAAGGCTGCGTACGGCTGTTCAGTCCAAGGACTGGGGGGGGGGGGGTCGCCACACACACCCTCAATTACCCCAGCTAATACTGGCACCCATTTTACAGCTGGGTGGAACTGAAGCAATGCAGAGTTAAGTGTCTTGCTCAAGGACACAATTTGTCCCGAATGGATCGAGAATCGAACCCCCTACCTTTTATTCACAAGTCCGACTCTCTGACCACAATAGGCTATACAACCCCTGTTACCGACCTCCAGCTCATTTCTGAGATAATCAGCGCCAAAAAGTGTTTAGCCAATGATAAACACTACAAGTAATGGCCTTGAGCCTGCCAATTTAGTGCTACAATGAGATATTTAACATTCTTCCAATGCAATATCCCTCGAAAACTATGGGTTTTGATTGGATTTTGGTTCGATGTTTTAGTTGGCTGTTCGATTTCACAATGCTTCCTTATCTTAGAGCAATTTATTCATTGATGTCCAGCGTTTAACTCCTTAACTTCTTAGTTGCAGTTGGCACGAGCGACGGCTGCAATGACGACCTTTCCAGGAGGACCGCTGTTGTGCCCGTTCGATCCCTCGGAGTTCCTACCCGATGCGTCCACGAAGCTGCCGCCTCCGCCTCCTCCAACGCCGCTGCTGCCTGATCCGCCGCAACCACCGGAGTAGCCGCCGCCTCCGCCGCCGGCGCCTCCGCCGCTACCGTCTGTGCCGCCGCCTCCGCCGCCTCCGCCGTAGCCACCATCGCCTTTGCCGTCTGCGTCGCCTCCCGTCCAGCTTCCGGTGGCGCTCTGTCCTCCATAGCCTCCATTGTTGCCTGTGGGTCCGGAATCTCCAGCAGAGCCCCAGCCAGCTCCACTGCCGCCAGACCTGTCAGTGCCCTTGCTGGTACCTCCCTGTCCGACAGTCGAGCCGGAACAAGTGCTGCTAGTGCCATCGCTGCCGTCTTTTCCCGAGTACGAGCTGGAGCCATCACCGCCTCCACCGCCTCCTCCGGCAGCCATAAGCAGCTGATGCGAGTTACTGCTTCTGGTTATATAGACAAAGGTTCCGCCTCCACCGCCGCCGCCGCCGTTATTGCTGTGATCACTTCCTGAGTTGGTCCCAGACTTTCCAACGACAATCTTGAGCGTCTCGGTCAGATTGAAATAGGCCATTTTGTAAGCTCCTTTGCCTCCAGTTGCACCTTTTGTTGACTGGCCACCGTTGGCGCCCCACGCTTCGATTTTGTAGCAGGTGTTCACTTCCGGTGGTTTGAAGGATTGCACTGATCCCGTCTTTCCAGTTGTGCCACTCGCTGAAGTGCGTTTGATAAGGGATGAGCGCTCAATTGAAATCCATTACGTGTACATTCTAGAAGTCGCTAAATGTACTCTAACACTTCGCGGAAAATGTATTTACAATCTGAGCATTAAAAGTATATTTAGCCTGCGAATGGCTGCTGGATGTGCTGCTTGTTCATTACTGACAAGACAATGTCTTGTCGATTTGAGTGACAGAGATCGATTTCGCTTGTTGGTCATTTGCAGCCCTTATGGTTTGGTTTTCTCACTAAGTTTCCTCACAGAACCTGTCGAAGCACTCAAATTTCTCAAAGCGCAACTAATCATATTCTCAACCTGCAGGTGACCTTGGATTCCACAGTCATATCGAGGCTTCTAGACAGGGTGACAGCTACTGCTGACAAATTACCAATGACTTTTCTTTTTTTGAGCAGTAATGATGGGGAGCCAGGAGAAAAGAACGATGTTTCAGGGGTTGCTGCACCGGGTGTCAATGCGATCAAAGTCTCTGAACTTGCCGGAGTATCCTGTTTCAGCAAATAAATGAACAGAAAACAATGTAAAATTTTGCACTCAAGGTAAATAATCAAGCGGAAGGAACAGAATATGAAGATGGGAAGATTTGGGCTGATCCCAGAGAATTCCTGTGGTACAAAACAGATCTATTGAAGCTTTTAAGCGTCTAAGAAACTCATAAACATGTACCGGGTATGCAGGCTCTGATCGATCCTATACAACTCATGATGACCCATCAATAAGCACGTGTGGACTTGAAACTTATATACATATGTTTGCAATAATATGTAAGAATCGTCTCCTAGAAAGAGTGCAAAGGTGACAGAGAAAAACATAATTAACAAGTCTTATATATTACTTTAAGAAATAGCTCCCAAATCAGAGAGAAAAATGACAAAAATTAACTGCCAGTAGTCAATACTGCACTTAGGCCAATATGCGAATGTAGAATTTGAAAAAAATTTGCATCATCATGATCGGTTCTTTCTTTAACTCCCTGGTCCCTGATTCATACATGCGCCGGCATTTCGACAGATGAAATTCCTCTAGGGAGAGACTATACGCTCGTACTATTCCATAGGTAGAAGAGGATATGATGTACAATATTATTATACATGTACAGCCAGTAAGGCATAAATGATGTACTTCGTTTCATTTATGCTTTTATCAGCTTTGACTCCACTAAGAGAGAAAAAGTAGTGGCGTAAATAAATGTGTGCATATAAATTTTCTACACGCCGATTGCTTGAAAAATATATACCAAGATTTCTCAACGCCTATTATATAGCATTAATTATACAAACAGAAACATTAAAAATTCCGCCTACCATTAAAGACGACCATCGGCGTTGCAGTAGTTGAGGTCGTAGTCGAAGTCGTAATCGGAGTCGTAGTGGTCGGAGCCGTAGTAGTCATCGAAGTAGTCTCACAATCTGCTCTGGTTCGCAGCACCTGCGTGTTGCAGGCCGGCCCGGTGCTGAGCTGCCAGTAAAGCAGCAGGTCGCAGCTGTCTCCCAGAATGCATGACCAGTTGCTAGGCAAGTACTCATAGACTGAGCACAGGGTCGTGTTGCTCGCGCATTCGACAGCGCACACTCGAGCATCAGTAACCCTGAGCACCTTGCGCTGACCGCTCGCATCAGTCGCAGCATTGTAGCACAGGTCCGGCCTCTTGTCGAAGACAAAAGTCAGTGGAGATGTAAGTGAACCCAGAACTGCCAGTATAATGGCAATTCTGAGAATACTTGTAGACATTAACTATAATTCCAGCTGTAAAAGCAATTGCTGCAGATAAAAGCCGTCTTAGTTAACGGAGGTGTGCAGAGGAGCGCGCTGATGCAGCAACTTTATAGCCATTTCAAGTTGCCAATTGTGCGCTTCACCCACCCCACAATGTCTCAAGCTCGCAGTAGCTACGGAGTAAACATGTTTAGTTACCAAGGTAACTGAGTTTAAATGCTATACCTGACTTCTATAGCCTCAAAATCGAGTGCTAATGCATTCATGAGGTTAGGGCAGAAGTCGCTGGGAAGTCAAAGAGGCATGTCTCTACGCTCGTGTGCACATTCTTGCATTGACAATCGGCTTCTTCTTCTAGTCCCCCCCTAGCTGCTGGCGCTGCAGCACCTCTTTTCGCTGCCGGTAAAATTGCATACTTGACTGCGCTGGGTCAAATCCCACACTAAGAAGTTTTATTCTATCTGCTTTTTGTCAGTTTTTCTGCGAGGTGGAAGCTTAATAGCTGTTGTGTTAGAGAGCAATATTGTTCTCACTTCCTCACTTTCCCTAGCAATCGACAGTCTCTAGAGATACTGCAGGGCTTGTTTGACTTTTTCTCCTGATACATTCCGTGTACATGTAAGAGCCAAGAGCTTCTATATTAGCCTATGCATATAGCTACATGTGTATACGGATGCATCGCATAGTATTGCGTGCACGTAAAGAGGACCACCCCCGGCCAACAAATCGCCCCCGCAAAAATGCACCGTCTCCATTTTAACTTCTGAAAAACTACATGTAAGTGAAAAGAACATGTCAACCAAACTTGACGAACGACGCAGTAGCTCAACTTTTGCCGCTCTTTGCATTGAACGTTTGCCTGCATGGGGATCATTGCCGGGGGCACGCATATCCCCCACTAATTCTACTATAGCCCCTGTCCACAAAGACAATTAGACATCAAATATCAATTGGCATTCCATTAGCTTAGGATTGCGTCACTATAGCTTTTCAATTAATATTTCTGTGCGTCAGTGCCACTATAATTTACTAAACTCTTTTTTAATAGCTTTGCAATAAATTTTTAATAGCGGCTCAAATCTTCCATATAACAAAATCTGAATAATAATGCTAATTTTGAACCCAACAATACGCAACTCGTTTAGGAAAATGTTTAGAAATACAGTACATAGTAGCAAACAATAATAAACAAAGTAACATGTACATGTAAAATAATTGGTTATATCCGCTATTAATTTTTTTCAGATTTATGATGCTGTCCAAGAGGACTTGGTATTCTCACGTACCAAATTGTTCACAGTAAGCAATTTCCCGCTAAGCTGTTATATTAAATTATTATGTACGAGAATAAATGTAACAATAAATAACATATTTCACTCTAACAAAAATTTTAATTTGAGTTGAGCTATTAACATCTTCTATCGTTATTATACCACTTAAGTTAAAATTTTTTACTTAAAATTAAAAGTATAGTTAAGCCCCTAAATTATGAGGTAAAAAGTTATGCTTCGAAAAATCAAAATGCTTCTGGAATTCTCAAATTCTGGAATCAAAATTGATAAAATATAACAGCCACAGTTTTGGCGTCATTTTAAACAACAAAAATTGTTGAGGCGTGCACGCATGATGCAGCGTACGCACGACCCGCCGCGGCGTGCATGTCGCCGGCTAATGCACAGCGCAGCTGCAAGCGAGCTGTTCATGAACTCGACATTTAATGAAAGGACCCTCGACATGTTTGTGAGGTCTTACGAAAAGCAAAAACAAAAACAAACAGATAAATGTCTGACTCTAAGAACGGACTGTTTGTAGAATAGAATGTAGAGCTGAATCTTTATTCTTTATCTTTACTATAGTATATAGTAGGCCGATGACTATGTAGCATTAACAGCATATAAAGCGAGAATTAGGGTGGCAGTTTTGCATAGATCTTTTCAAGAGTCAAGACTTCCGAAGGTTATAGAGGTATAAACCCTACCTCTACAGGGTACTTTAAGTTTAAAGTCATTTAATAATACTATAAGTAACTGGGGCTATGGCCTATTGATTTAGTAAATTTATAATATAGACTATGTCTATAGATATTGTACAACATAAGTATGATAGGTCATAAGCATATTCTATATAATTTTTCTTATTATTGCCTATGCAGTAGGCCCCCTATTACATATTGAAAGCATTTAATTTTTTAGAATGTTGGCCTAACTGGCTAAATTGCTTGAATTTTTTAAACTTGGACATAGCCTTAGATTAGGCCTATGCAATAGGCCTAGCCCTAGGCTTGAATTTCATCCTATTTAACTTTCAATATATTATATTATATCATATATTATAGAGTATAGTAAAGTAAATAGGATATAATATCATATTCTTATTTTTAATTTTATATAAAGTATATAGCTAGCTAACCTAAGTTAACATATAGATTTGTCTTGCATTTAAAGTAAAATTTTAATAAGTATAAATCATTATCAGGCATAGTTCTAGTTTACTTCATTATATTATTTCATAATTCTACTTTACTTTGTTATATTAATTTCATGTATTTTCTTGCATCTGTACTCTTACCACAACCCTTTGAGCAATGCACTTTTCAAGGCCCATCTCGAGAAGTATATCTGGCGCGGCATGTACCATAATAACCCCTTTGGCGCCATGCTGTACTGGGCCTTTGTTTATTATCCTATTTAGGACTTGACTTGACCTTGAACCTGAAATTGATAGAAGAAATAATTTAACAAAAGGCAGAATAATATAATGAAGTAAACTAGAACTATGCCCATTATCAAATTAAACTTATTCATTTGCTTATTAATAGTGTAGGACCTAGGTTTTGTGCTAAATTTCCACTTTCTAGGTTGTTAGTTGCCAATATAGCACATTTTTGGAATACAATTTCAGATCTTGCAAACATGTAGCATAGGTTTATAAACATGCTTAGACATAGTAAATGATATACATCCCTATTGTAGTGCATGACTTAGATATGCCAGATGCCTACCTTAACTATATCACAGTAGCATGGTAGTTGATAGATAGAGAGAAGTACTTTGCTTATTAGCTTTTTTTGTCTCTTGCTGTTTTCTTATACTATGCTAGGCCTCCTGCTGCTTTGCCATGCTGCACTGTGCTAGGCTAATCCACACTAGATGCTATCTATCAAAATGCCTATGCATTGCAATTGGGTTATATATGAATAAGGCCTATAACTAATTTTGCAATAGTGCTATATAGCACTAAAATTAAGCAACTTGTATATTGGAAAATTGTACATAGTATTTATACATGCAGTTATTCAAATAAATATGATAATTGCTATTGCCAAAATGTTTATTTGTTATTCTTGGATGCAACCTAGGGATTTACCTGACCATTTCTATTGGTAACACACATATAAGTCACTATTGGATAGAAGAGTAGTCACGTGACTGCTCTTAGCCAATAGCAACTTACATGTATATGTTGCCAATAGAAATGGCCAAATAATTCTCAAGGTTGCGCATGTATGTTATTTGTCACAAAATTATTGCCAAAATGTCTTGTCACTGAAGTGACTAGCATCTATAAAATGCCTTATATGCCTATCTGGAAATATATATATATATACCTAGTACTACATAGATGATACCCTATAGGAAAAAGTTGTAAAACCGCGGACGGTGTCCGGCGCACTTTTGAAATTTTTCTAAAGCGCAGCGCGCGCACAGGCGCATCGCCTGCGCGCGCGCTGCCCTTTCTTACTGGCTGCTGCTCTAGCAAATACATATACATGGAAATGGGTATAATACCCCTGTTGAAGGGGCTTATACACTCGTAATTTATTAAGCTTAGAGATGTTCCGAGAATTCAATTTCAATTTTCCAAAATTTGAAATTTTTTAGAGCGAATTTCAATTTAGAAAAAAATTTAGAAGTGAAAATTTTGGTAGTGTCTAAAAAGTCGCTAAAAATAAACTACTTTCTACTACATATACATGTATTACTTCTTGCTTAAGCAGTAAATTGAAAGTAAAAAAGTGAGTGTTGATCATACTAAACTTTGTTTTTCTGAATTATGATTTCGGGAAATTTCAATTTTGATTTTGGAAAGTTAGCAAATTTTGATTTCGACGAAACTGCAGATCTTTCGGAACATCTCTAATAATCCTAAAGCGCGGTAAAATAGTTTGACTCTTTTCTAAAGCGCGCGTCCGCGGATTTTTAACATTTATTCCAATAGGGAGATGATAAAGCATTTAGCTTCATTAATAAAGTCATTACTCCTGCCATTTACCCAAAATTATATTAGTTTTTACTTTGGTTTCTTTTATATGTAAGTCACATTTTTGTCAAAAGTTGTATAGCTAGTATAAATAAGGGGGGTAGCACATAACTATAAACATTTTAATAATAACAAGGCCTAGACAAAATAGACTATCAAACTTTCTTAACAATTATATTGTTAAGTTAGTTAAGCTTTTAAGTATTAATAGATAAGCCTAGCCTTTCTTTTTTAAAATAAATTTAAATTTCTACCTAGAACTAGGCCTAAGACAAGGCTACAAATGAAAAAAACTATATGAAATAATTTTATTTTGCTATAACTTTGCTATAACTCTTTGTTTGTCTTTTTTTCCAAACCTAAATGTTTGATGAAGATTTTTGGGCTCTTATACAAGTTAATTTAGATATATTTTAGAGGCATTTAGGTACATATTATTGTTTGCTAATGTTGCAATTGAAATTTCGTGACTGCTTCCAATTTATACTCTCCTTCCTTACTTGCAACCTTCCTAGTTTACACCAGCCATGAAATATTAGTAGTGTTTGCTTGTTTTGACTTGTGGTCTCTTTGCCTAGCCATCCATATATACTGTACCATTTTGTGATGTTTCCATTGCATGCCAACAAACTAGACTTCTCAAGGCCGAACTGAAAGCTATTAATTATCGTGTGTCAAGCAAAGTTTAGACAATAAAATCGATAATCGGCTCACTCTATGCCATTGCCAATTGGACGATTCTCTTTGACCAACGTTGCCCGACTTTATCAACTACCGAGGCTACTGCAAGTGCAGCACAATCTCAGAGCGGCAATGTCCTCCTCACCTGGATACCTAATTAATGAGCCTAAGTATGCTTGGCTGAAAGATCTTGGACTAGAGGTTAGTAATCAATATTTAAGTACACTGTGTACTGAATTGTTGGTATTATTAAGCTTGAAATTTATGTTTTTATGGTAACTTAGAGGGCCAACCCTTAAGGCACAGAGGGTGTGCATGCCTGATGATTTGGAAATTCAGTATTGTCGCAATTAGTGACGCAAAGTCATTAACAATGGTCTCAGCAAGTGTAGAACCCTCTGCAAACAATAACTTGTGCACTCCATATTCGCAGGAAGTCAACAAAGGAGTGTACAGCGGTGGCGCCTGGAGCGGCAGCGGCAATCGGATTGACTCCATCTGTCCGGCTAATGGTAGAAAAATTGCCTCAGTAGTTGAAGGCACCCCGGAAGATTATAACAAACTGATTGAGGCGGCCCGTGCCGCTTGGCCAGCCTGGGCGGAGACCACGCCACCGGCTAGGGGAGAGATTGTTCGCCAGATTGGCGACAATCTGCGCAAAAATCTGCAACTACTTGGCAAGCTGGTGTCGCTTGAAATGGGAAAAATTCTGCCCGAAGGGGTGGGCGAAGTGCAGGAAGTTGTTGACATTTGCGATTACGGTGTTGGATTGTCCAGGACGTTGAGCGGCCAGGTGAGGACCTTCTGAGAACCTAGTAGAGATCTGAGGACCCAGTAGGGATCTGATGACCTAGTAGGGATCTGATGACCTAGTAGAGATCTGAGGACTTAGTAGGGATCTGATGACCTAGTAGGGATCTGAGGACTTAGTAGGGATCTGAGGACTTAGTAGGGATCTGAGGACCTTGTGGGGTCCCGAGGACCTAGTAGGGATTTGAGGACCTAGTAGGGATCTGAGGACCTAGTAGGGATCTGAGGACCTAGTAGGGATCTGAGGACTTAGTAGGGATCTGATGACCTAGTAGGGATCTGATGACCTAGTAGGGATCTGAGGACCTAGTAGGGATCTGAGGACCTAGTAGGGATCTGATGACCTAGTAGGGATCTGATGACCTAGTAGGGTCCTAAGGACCTAGTGGGGTCCTGACCTGAGGATCTGGTGGGGTTCTGAGGACCTAGTAGGGTCCTGAGGACCTAGTGGGGTCCTGACCTGACAATCTGGTGGGCTTCTGAGGACCTAGTAGGGATCTGGACCTAGTGGGGTCCTGAGGGCCTAGTAGGGATCAGGGACCTAGTGGGGTCCTGAGGACCTAGTGGGGTCTTGAGGACCTAGTAGGGATCTGAGGACCTAGTAGGGTCCTGACGACCTAGTGGGGTCCTGACCTGACAATCTGGTGGGGTTCTGAGGACCTAGTGAGGTTCTGAGGACCTAGTAGGGATCAGGGACCTAGTGGGGTCCTGAGGACCTAGTGGGGTCCTGACCTGACAATCTGGTGGGGTTCTGAGGACCTAGTAGGGTCCTGAGGACCTAGTAAGGATCTGAGGACCTAGTGGGGTGGGGTCCTGACCTGAGGATCTGGTGGGGTTCTGAGGACCTAGTAGGGATCTGAGGACCTAGTGGGGTCCTGAGGACCTAGTGGGGTCCTGACCTGAGAACCTAGTGGAGTCCTGAGGACCTGGCAGGGTTCTAAAAACCAACTGACCACCTGGGGATGTTTCGGGTTCAGTAGAGTGCTAAATGAATGATCAGATAGGAACTGTAATTAATTATTATTCTACAGTAATGTCTTAGATAGAGTAGGAGTAATATGAATCAGTTAAAACTTTAATGCATCATATCGTTCTTGCAGGCAGATTAATACTAGATGGTCAGTTGGTTTCGTTGAATTTTAAAACATACCACAAAGCAAAAGAACATTTCAAGGTGGTTACCTAGCAAATCTGTGTGGGTCAGATGGGTGTATCTTCAGACTGCTGTACAGTGGGTGTGGTCTTTCACCCGAGTTTGTGTATAGCAGCAAGCGTGGAAAGAAACTCGCTTTTCTTTCCGGTAGAAAATTTCTCTTACCCCACAGTTCTAGCGGTTGTGTCCAGGGCGGTTGAATACCGAGCGTACACTGCAGGCCCTGGGGTTTTCAGTGACGAATACCCGAAAGAAGGTTGATAAGCCATCTGAAAACGAATTAAAGTACTCGTTGGTAGTCTAAACAGTTTACGCAACAAACTACTCTTATCATTTATCAGTAGTATGCTGTGATTAAATTTTGAGTTTTTGTGCAGAACTAATTAGGTGACGAGGCGTTAAAGCATTTACTCCCGTCCCGCCTTTAACGACTAGTAATCAGTGTACTAATTAGATGACGAGGCGGTGCCAAAGTCATGTTTACTCCCGCCTTTTACCCACTAAAAGAGCACAATAAATGCATTAAATTTTACCAGGTGCTACCATCCGAGCGGCCCAATCACTCTCTAATGGAAGTGTGGAATCCACTGGGCGTCATCGGAGTCATCACCGCTTTCAACTTTCCCTGCGCCGTGTTTGGCTGGAACTTCAGCCTGTCAGCCGTGTGCGGCAATTGCACAGTGTGGAAGGGCGCCCCCAGCACGCCGCTGACTACCCTGGCTGTCACCAGAGTTGTAGCCGAAGTGTTCGAACGGAATGGCGTCCCGCCCGGCGTCCTGTCGGCCATCTGCGCCGGGGCCGACGTTGGAGCCGCGATGGCGGCTGACGAGCGACTGCCACTGGTGTCCTTCACCGGCAGCTGCGCCGTGGGGCGCGAGGTCAGGCTGCGCGGGGTTAAGGATGCCAAACTGGGGGGGGGGTCAGGGTGCCAAACTCGGAAGGTCAAGAGTACCAAACTTACAGAGGGGGGGTCTCAAATGCCAAACTCGATGGAGTCAACGGTGTCAAACGTAAGGGGAGGTCAAGGGTGCCAAACTCGGGGGAGTGGTCAGGCAAACTTTAGAGGGGTGCAATGCAAAACTTCAAGGGGGTCAGGGTGCCAAACTTCAGGGGAGGTCAAGGGTGCCAAACTTTAGGGGAGGTCAAGGGTGCCAAACTTCAGGGGAGGTCAAGGGTGCCAAACTTTAGGGGAGGTCAAGGGTGCCAAACTTCAGAGGTCAAGGGTGCCAAACTTCAGGGGAGGTCAAGGGTGCCAAACTTCAGAGGTCAAGGGTGCCAAACTTCAGAGGTCAAGGGTGCCAAACTTCAGAGGTCAAGGGTGCCAAACTTCAGGGGAGGTCAAGGGTGCCAAACTTCAGAGGTCAAGGGTGCCAAACTTCAGAGGTCAAGGGTGCCAAACTTCAGGGGAGGTCAAGGGTGCCAAACTTTAGGGGAGGTCAAGGGTGCCAAACTTCAGGGGAGGTCAAGGGTGCCAAACTGTACCTAAACTGGTTCAGCTGTGCCAATTTTTTCTCATTAAATATGGCCAGATTGCTAATAATGCGCCCCTCAGGTTGCGGTGACTGTGGCTGGCAGATTCGGCCGCATTCTGCTCGAGCTGGGCGGCAACAATGCCATCCTGGTGAACGCCGATGCGGATCTGGACATGGTTGTGCAGTCAGCCGTCTTCGCCTGCGCCGGCACCGCCGGTCAGCGCTGCACCTCAACCAGGCGGCTGGTGCTACACAGCTCCGTGCACGATCAGGTCGTGTCCCGGCTGGGCAAGGCGCTGGAGTCGCTCATGGCCAAGGCTGGCGATCCTGTTGAACAGGGCGTGCTGTACGGCCCGCTACACTCGCCTGCCTCCGTGGAAAAGTGAGTTCTGTCTGTGTCTGTCTGTCTGTCTGTCTGTCTGTCTGTCTCAGTGTCTGTCTGTCTGTCTGCCTTTCTGTCTGTCTGTCTGTCTGCCTTTCTGTCTGTCTGTCTTTCTGTCTGTCTGTCTGTCCGTCTGGCTTTCTGTCTGTCTGTCTGTCTGTCTGTCTGTCTCAGTGTCTGTCTGTCTGTCTGCCTGTCTCAGTGTCTGTCTGTCTGTCTGTCTGTCTCAGTGTCTGTCTGTCTGTCTGTCAGGGTGTCTGTCTCTCTGTCCATCAGCCCATATCTACCACCGCGCACCAGATACGAGTCGGCAGTGGCCCGGGCCCAGGCGGAGGGCGGCCAGATCGTGTTCGGCGGCAAGCGAATCTCTCGTCTGTCCAGCAGCGGCGGCTACTTCGTCGAGCCGACCCTGATCACCGGGCTGAAGCCGGACTCGCCGCTGGTGCAAGAGGAGACTTTCGCTCCGATTGTGTACGCGCTCAAGTGCGACTCGCTTGACGAGGCTATTCGGATTAATAATTCGGTAAATTTTTTGTTTACCATCTGCGCTTATTTACTATGGACTACTGATTTCACTGGTAGAATTTGATAGACTCAAATCTCAAGTGGAAATAGTTAGAGATTAATTGGGATGCAGTGAGGTGAATGCACATTAGAAAGTGAGAATATTAGAACAGGAAGTTTAATTTGGTCGAGTGAGATTGGAAGAGAATGAGATTGGTAGGGAGTGAGATTGGTAGTGTGAGATGGGTAGAGTGAGAATATACGAGGTAGAGTGTGAGATTGGTGGAGAGTGTGATTTTGGTAGAGAGTGTGATTTTGGTAGAGAGTGTGATTTTGGTAGACTGAGATTGGTAGAGTATGAGATTATAGTAGAGTGTGAGATTAGTAGAGTGTGAGATTAGTGGAGTGTGAGATTGGTACAGTGAGATTGGTGGAGTGTGAGATTGGTAGAGAGTGAGATTGGTACAGTGAGATTGGTAGAGAGTGAGATTGGTAAGGAGGAGATTGGTTGAGTGAGATTGGTAGAGTGAGATTGGTTGAGTGAGATTGGTAGAGAGTGAGATTGGTTGTGTGAGATTGGTAGAGTGAGATTGGTTGAGTGAGATTGGTTGAGTGAGATTGGTTGAGTGAGATTGGTTGAGTGAGATTGGTTGAGAGAGATTGGTTGAGTGAGATTGGTTGAGTGAGATTAGTAGAGTGAGATTGGTTGAGTGAGATTGGTAGAGAGTGAGATTGGTTGAGTGAGATTAGTAGAGTGAGATTGGTTGAGTGAGATTGGTTGAGTGAGATTGGTTGAGTGAGATTAGTAGAGTGAGATTGGTTGAGTGAGATTGGTTGAGTGAGATTGGTTGAGTGAGATTAGTAGAGTGAGATTGGTTGAGTGAGATTGGTAGAGAGTGAGATTGGTTGAGTGAGATTGGTTGAGTAAGATTGTTTGAGTGAGATTGGTAGAGTGAGATTACCAGTAGCAGATCTCCAGCCTCAGCCGCTAAACTCCCTCAGGTGAAGCAGGGCCTGTCATCCAGTTTATTCACCCGGGACCTCAGCAACCTGTTCCGCTGGATCGGGCCTCGCGGCTCCGACTGCGGCCTCGTCAACGTCAATATACCGACGTCTGGCGCCGAGATTGGCGGCGCTTTCGGCGGCGAGAAGCACACTGGCGGAGGCCGGGAGTCTGGCAGCGACGCGTGGAAGCAGTACATGCGACGGAGCACCTGCACTATCAACTATGGCAAGGACCTGCCGCTGGCTCAGGGCATCAAGTTTGAGTAGGCTGGCTTCTAGCTCGTAGTTTTGCTGCGCGGTTCAATATCGTCAAGTTGTTTGATGGATTGAATTCAATTTTTTGACTGGCTTCGATTTTTTGTGTAAGGAAATCTTTGTTTACATTTTTTACAATACGATCGTATTCTGCCTATACTACTATCGAATTCAGGGTTGCTTCATCTTAATCAATGTAAGTGTTAAAACATTTCCTCATATAAATCAGCTTTTCTCCCATCCCAAACTTTTCATATCTAATCGCCCCTGTTCCCGTATCTAATCTCCCCTGTTCCCGTATCTAATCTCCCCTATTCCCGTATCTAATCTCCCCTGTTCCCGTATCTAATCTCCCCTATTCCCGTATCTAATCTCCCCTGTTCCCGTATCTAATCTCCCCTGTTCCCGTATCTAATCTCCCCTGTTCCCGTATCTAATCTCCCCTGTTCCCGTATCTAATCTCCCCTGTTCCCGTATCTAATCTCCCCTGTTCCCAATAATCTAATCCAATCTGATATATCCAATATGAACAAAAATAGTTCTTCCCATTATTTCGTGTATTAATTATGAACAATTGTCCGGTCAATCATAATGCCATGTTTATCACACCATTGTCATTCGCTTCCCTGCATCGGTGATCGAAATCAATTATTTATTATTTTCTCCATAAAACTAATTTTTCAATTTCATTTTTTCTACAAGCATCGCATGTTATGCATTATCTAACCTTTAGCTTACTACTTTGAATTTAGCTAATTAGTAGTATGTAGACTAACCGATAGCTAATTCACAATATTTTCATAAGCACGAGCGGTTGTTATTTTCGCAAATTATTTTATATGGTTCTGTATGCCAATAAGAAACGTATATCATTTTGAGTAATATATTTCTACCAATACTGATAATAAAGTTGAACTCATTCTTGCATGCTTTTCTGCTCAGTTAAAAAGCAAACTGCAATTCCGCGTTGTCTTCATTTCTATCGGTTCGCTTCGTTTAGTTGTCACGAAAGATTTGTGAGGCCCGCTTGCCCTCTTCCCTTCCCCTCTTCCCTTCCTCTCTTCCCTTCCCCTCTTCTCTTCCCCTCTTCCCTTCCCCTCTTCTCTTGCCCTCTTCTCTTCCTCTCTTCTCTTCCCCTCTTCCCTTCCCCTCTTCTCTTGCCACCTCTTCCCCTCTTCTCTTCCCCTCTTCTCTTCCCCTCTTCTCTTGCCCTCTTCTCTTCCCCTCTTCCCTTCCCCTCTTCCCTTCCCCTCTTCCCTTCCCCTCTTCTCTTCCCCTCTTCCCTTCCCCTCTTCTCTTGCCCTCTTCTCTTCCTCTCTTCTCTTCCCCTCTTCCCTTCCCCTCTTCTCTTGCCACCTCTTCCCCTCTTCCCTTCCCCTCTTCTCTTGCCCTCTTCTCTTGCCCTCTTCTCTTCCCCTCTTCTCTTCCCCTCTTCTCTTGCCCTCTTCTCTTCCCCTCTTCTCTTCCCCTCTTCTCTTGCCCTCTTCTCTTCCCCTCTTCTCTTGCCCTCTTCTCTTCCTCTCTTCTCTTCCCCTCTTCCCTTCCCCTCTTCTCTTGCCCTCTTCCCTTCCCCTCTTCTCTTGCCCTCTTCTCTTCCTCTCTTCTCTTCCCCTCTTCTCTTGCCCTCTACTCTTGCCCTCTTCTCTTCCCCTCTTTCTTCTCTTCCCCTCTTTCTTCTCTTCCCCTCTTTCTTCTCTTCCCCTCTTTCTTCTCTTCCCCTCTTCTCTTCCCCCTCTCTTCCCCTCTTCTCTTGCCCCCTTCTCTTGCCATCTTCTATTCCCCTCTTCTCTTGCCCTCTACTCTTGCCCTCTTCTCTTGCCCTCTTCTTCCCCAAGTATTCATCAAATGCGCAACTTAACCGAAATATCTGGGGTCCGTTTTCAATCTGTCTTCCCCTTACCTACTGCAGACTAATTTTACTGAAAATAGGCAGTTCTTGAAGACCCAGTTTTTCTGTAGTTAAAATGCAACACTTCTTTAATTTCTCTTTCAAGACTTTGGAAATGTCGTCTTCGTCAGCGCTGTCATCGGTGGAGAACCAGCTGAACAATCAGCAGCCTCTGTCGCCACAAGTCTCCGGCGTCCAAACTCGAATGTCGAAAATCTCCGACTTCGACATCGGCTGCCCGCTCGGCAAGGGCAAGTTCGGCAATGTGTATTTAGCCAAGGAGAAGAAGCACGATTTCCTGGTTGCTCTGAAGATTCTGTTTAAAAGTCAGTTGGTCAAAGGTCGGATGGAGCACCAGCTTCATCGCGAGATTGAGATTATGAGTCATCTGAGGCATCCGCATATTCTGCAGCTCTATACAATGTTTTACGATCAGAAGCGCATCTACTTGGTGCTTGAGTACGCCTTTCGAGGCCAGATGTACTCCCTGCTCACCAGGATGGGCCGCTTCAGCGAGCGGAGGTCCGCCACCTACATGTACCAGCTAGCTGATGCCCTGGCCTTCTGTCATAGCAAGCAGGTCATTCACAGGGGTGAGTGAGAATCTCATGTAGCCAGATCTATTCTCATGGGTGAGAATCCCATGTAGCCAAATCTATTCTCATGAGTGAGAATCCCATGTAGCCAGATCTATTCTCAAGGGTGAGAATCCCATGTAGCCAGACCTATTCTCATGAGTGAGAATCGCATGTAGCCAGACCTATTCTCATGGGTGAGAATCCCATGTATCCAAATATATTATTATGGGTGAGAATCTCATGTAGTCAAATCTATTCTCATGGGTGAGAATCTCGTGTAGCCAGATCTATTCTCATGGGTGAGAATCTCGTGTAGCCAGATCTATTCTCATGGGTGAGAATCTCATGTAGTCAAATCTATTCTCATGTGTGAGAATCTCGTGTAGCCAGATCTATTCTCACGGGTGAGAATCTCGTGTAGCCAGATCTATTCTCATGAGTGAGAATCCCATGTAGCCAGATCTATTCTCATGGGTGAGAATCCCATGTAGTCAAATCTATTCTCATGTGTGAGAATCTCGTGTAGCCAGATCTATTCTCACGGGTGAGAATCTCGTGTAGCCAGATCTGTTCTCATGAGTGAGAATCCCATGTAGCCAGATCTATTCTCATGGGTGAGAATCTCATGTAGTCAAATCTATTCTCATGTGTGAGAATCTCGTGTAGCCAGATCTATTCTCATGAGTGAGAATCCCATGTAGCCAGACCTATTCTCATGAGTGAGAATCGCATGTAGCCAGACCTATTCTCATGGGTGAGAATCCCATGTATCCAAATATATTATTATGGGTGAGAATCTCATGTAGTCAAATCTATTCTCATGGGTGAGAATCTCGTGTAGCCAGATCTATTCTCATGGGTGAGAATCTCGTGTAGCCAGATCTATTCTCATGGGTGAGAATCTCATGTAGTCAAATCTATTCTCATGTGTGAGAATCTCGTGTAGCCAGATCTATTCTCACGGGTGAGAATCTCGTGTAGCCAGATCTATTCTCATGAGTGAGAATCCCATGTAGCCAGATCTATTCTCATGGGTGAGAATCCCATGTAGTCAAATCTATTCTCATGTGTGAGAATCTCGTGTAGCCAGATCTATTCTCACGGGTGAGAATCTCGTGTAGCCAGATCTGTTCTCATGAGTGAGAATCCCATGTAGCCAGATCTATTCTCATGGGTGAGAATCTCATGTAGTCAAATCTATTCTCATGTGTGAGAATCTCGTGTAGCCAGATCTATTCTCACGGGTGAGAATCTCGTGTAGCCAGATCTATTCTCATGAGTGAGAATCCCATGTAGCCAGATCTATTCTCATGGGTGAGAATCCAGTGCAGTTAGAACAGAGTCGAACCCCCGCTGCCCCATCGCAGACATCAAGCCGGAGAACCTGCTGCTGGGATTCTATTACGAGCTGAAGCTCGCCGACTTCGGCTGGTCAGTGCACGCGCCATCGCAGCGGAGGCGAACCCTGTGCGGCACCCTGGACTACCTGCCGCCAGAGATGGTCACAGGGGTCACCCACGATGAAGGCGTCGACGTCTGGACGATGGGCGTCCTCTGCTACGAGATGCTGCACGGCTCGCCACCGTTCGAGGACGAAGATGAGCATGGGACCCAAAAACGAATCGCTATGGTGGACTTCACCTTCCCGAGCACATCTCTCCTCTGGCCAGGTGAGGCGGTTAGGAGGGGACAGTTTTGTCGTTTTCCGTTGCTTACCGGTTTTTTTTTATGATTATTATTCTAATGTCAAATCTCATGAACCCACTTGCCGCCTCAAATGCCACTCCAATCTCATAAATCCCACTCCCCATCTCATAAATCCCACTCCCCATCTCATAAATCCCACTCCCCATCTCATAAACCCCACTTCTAATCTCATGAATTAGTTTAGTTGGATAAATATTGTTTAAAGCGTGGATAAAGTTGGATATATCCTACTTTCCATCTCATAAATCTCAATTCCCATCTCGTAAATCTTACTTCCCATCTCAAAATCTCACCCACCACCTCATAAATCTCACTTCCCGTCATAAATCTCACTTCCTATCTCATAAATCTCTCACTTCCCATTTCATAAATCTCACCCACCATCTCTAAATCTCACTTCCTATCACATAGATCCCACTATCATCTCATAAATGTCACTTCTCATCTCAACTCTGAATTAACTCCCAAGCTTGCACTTTTGACATTAGAAAATTCCAATTATTTACGCCCCTATATCTTTTATATATTGATTCCCATAAAAACTGTTGCCATCAGAGACCTGATCAGCCGCATTCTGCGCAAGCGCTCCAAGGACCGCATCAGCCTCCAGGACATCCAGTGCCACCCGTGGATTGAACAGCACGCTACAAAATCTGTAGACACGAACCCCAGCCATCTGGAGTCTTACCTGCGTGAGGATTTCAATCGGACGATGAATGAAGAGTCCAAGGCTCTGCTGACCGACTGCACTGCTGAGAGTCACGGAGAGTGATTGCCGGTATTTTCAAGGTGCAAATTTTAACTGACCTACAATATACTGCAGCTCTAGCTCTGATGTGTGCATAAATGTTTGTATAGTTATTTGCTATTAGTGTGACTAACTAACCTGTCCATCAATTACTACCTGTGAGAACGTTGCCCTGACCAGAATCGCTAAGGAGTCATTGCACACAATATATTTAAGTCTCTAGCGACTCTAGAGCGATCTTTTGTGACATTTTAACGACACAAACGACTAACTCAAGTAAACTAAATTAAGTTGTTATATAAATGCGAAGTGCGATTTTAATTCATAAAGACGCAACTCAGTGATTTTACAGCGACTCTGGTACGCCTCAGATCCGACTGTACGGTCTCAGTCGCAGACAATTGAGACAGTAAAACGTTTCAAATTGTTTTAGAGTCGTCTAGAGTCACTTCTTTCCTAGTTTACCTGTGTTACCTGCAACGACTCTATGCTGCTTCTTGGCCTTCTCGTTTTCATCGGGGTGGGGGCAATTTAGTTTGCAAAATACATGCAATTTTCTTTTTTATTTACATGTATGACCATCTTCATTACATTTGCATAATTCATATGCTATTACTAATGTAATAAACAGTGAATTAGTAATGATATTAGCTTGATTTTCTGGTGCTGATTTATTTTTTCTACTTATTGCTCAAAGCTACAAGTCTTAATTAACACTCGTTGATTTAGCCGATACCGATATATATTTACAATATTTTGTAAGTTTTTTTCTGTCTTAATCAGCATTTTGTAAGAAACAGCTGGTAACTAAAATAGTATATTTTGTCCTGCGTAAAACATTTTTTAATAAATGCTACTAATTAAATTGCCTGCTCGCAATATTTTATTTATTTTATTGTCAAAACATAAACACGTTTCTTAAGGGGCTTGTTGTTATTTGTATCAATACGCATCTTTAGTTAAGCATATATTAGGAACAAAGTATAGTTAATCAGCCAGTCTCAGGGGTTTATCTCAATTTTGCATAATGCCGGAGCAGTCGCAGACCAAACAGACATTTTTTGCCTGAAAATCTAAATAAAATTGATTAATATATCGATGAATTTCTAGCTACTTAAATCTGTATGAGTAACTTCCCCTTGGGTTAGACAAAATGGGGAGACAAGATTTTTATTTCAATTTTAAATTTGTATTTTTATGCAAATGGGAACAGCGGTTAGAATTTGATTTATATTACAATACGATCGATACGACAAATATGCATTAATTGGTTGCTGGTCAATTGTTATATTCTATTTCGTCATATAGGATAACGAAGTGACCAGGAGCTAAGTAGCATTCTAAAGTAATATAAGATGAAGTTAGCAAATATTTTAATAATACCTGGAACCTAGGTTAATCAATACTTTGTTATCAATTTAAATCGGCTAAGTGGTGGATGACAATCCATTGCAACACACTCGTGTGTAACAATGCACATATAACTAAACCGTAAATTTGGACCCTTCGAGAGAGTAATCACCAGTAGAGATGCACACCAAGTCCTTAATTATAAAAATGCAAACAGTTAATACTTTAAGCACACGTATTTGCATACAAAATACTTTATACTCGTAAATGATCCACATTAATTCACTTGGAATTGAAATGCTTGTGGATGACAAAATGACTCCCTTCAGTTAGTGTATGTTGATTAAGATGACGAAGTGACCAGAACCGGGAGGGGGTCATACATATAGACACCCTAGATGACGAAATGACTAGGGACGCTTCTCATAACCGACCTCCTGCTAAACTGATATTAAAGCTAGATGTGCATACTGTACAAAAGGTACTTGAATGTTATGCCTATGTTATACTTACTATGTACAACAATGACATTCCTTGATATCACCTTACCAAGTTAGAAGCAACTCAAATTTAATTAAATCTGATGTGGACACTACTTGTACTGTAGTTTTCTGATCATCAAGCTTCTAGTGTGGGCTCAGAGAAGATAGTTGAGCTCGGGTAGGTACTCGTAAAATTCACCATGGCGATCTGTTTCTGAGTCCCGCGCTTCATCCTCGAGGAGTTGGACGAGGACGCGCATGCAACAACAACCATCCTGTCCTGCAACGAAACTGTGGGGCTGAACGAACCGACTGAAGAAGTTGCGTTCAATCCTTCTCTGCACACGGGAAGAATATAGCCAGCATCAGACAAAATAACGCAGAGTTTCTGATTCCTGGAATGAGTTCGATAATCACCCAGCTGGTTCGGAATTCCACAAGAGCTGTTAACTGCCATTCTCGTTAGCAGAGCTTCCTGGCGCTGTCTCATTTCGTATTTACAATTGGAAATAGCGGAATACCCTTTGTCGCATCTATAATAGAGCTCTATGCGTTCTCGAGAGACTACTTAATGCAGTAGCAATAAGACAAATATGCGTTTTCTGCCGCGGCCTCCAGCTCATTTCTAAGAAAAGCGAGTTTTAGCGTCCCTATGAATTCGATGACTGGATATGAATGTA